>VYZV01020088.1:15553-30695 GCA_013401275.1 Pandion haliaetus | reverse complement strand
CTCTGTTTTTCATTTCACTTCAATTAATGCACATCAGGGGTAGGAAGAAGACAGCTTGGTGAAAGTGTCAGACCCCTTAACAAAACTTTAGAAATGGTTATATAACAGGGAAAAGAAGGAAATGCTGTATTGTTTGGTAGGCAAATCCAGCACAGCTCACACCAAGAAAGGCAAAGCAAATATCAGCAAAACAGACTTGCATTGCATCCTCTTTTTAATAGCCCTCTATTTCAGCTCCTCTTAAATATGTAAAGACTAGTTATGTCATTATTGTTGGCTGAAGTAATCAAATTGTCTTTTGAAACTTCCCTCAAATGAAAATGATGGCTGCTAAATTTGTCAGAATTTTTACAGGAGGTAAATCCTATCAATATATCACAAACAAAATCCATAGCTTAAATTGCACTTCCCTATTTATAAATATGCAAACGATGCATTTTACATGGAGTTGCTACTTAAGTCCAGTATACCAAAACTTCTAAAGAAAGCAGAAGTTTAATCCTCTAATGACAAAGCATCAAAAATGCCCAGAGGCAGAATCATTCTTCCAGCATTCAGTGTCCTAAGAACTTTACACTAGCCTTAGCTGGGTTCTTTAACTTTTCCTGGATACAAGAGCAATTTCACCTCCTGCATGAATCTTTACCTGAAGGTTTTAGGTTTCTCCAATGACATTAATCTCAATGTGGTTTAATTTAAAAATGAAGTATTTCATTTCTATTGCTGCTACGAAGTTTCCCATGTAACTCTGAATATGTAAATCAGTCAAGGGCATATTAAGTCTTTAGCAGTCTGTGACTATTTCGTCATTTGTACAAGGGGTTTTTCTCCCTTCTTGATTTTTATGCATTTACACATATGACAGGAGAGGGTACTGTTCCTTGGCAATTTAGACAATCCCCAAACTGTTCTATTCTCTATACACATTATCTAGTGTATGCAAAAACCCTGAAATGCCAACCAACTATACTGAAGGGTAAGGGTCATCCTTTAAGATGGAAAAGATGATAATATATTGTAAAGAATTATATTCTTTTTTTTTAAATTTATTTTTCATTTCCAACTCTGTCGAAAGCAATTTCTTAGTCATGATATATGATAACCCATACTTTTTATTTGTGGCCAGTGGAAGACCTGAAAAGCAGTAAATGCCTGTAACCTTTTTCTCATGTGAAAGCAAACCAGACGTTCAGGGCCCAACACTGCATCTGCTTTCATCTTGCAGAGCTAAGCCAGCCTGGGAGCAGCTGAAGCTGTTTCATTTGGCACCTCTGCTTTTCTTTATGTCCTTTTTCCTCTTCTCGCATAGATGTCAAACCTGGAAACCTGAGCTATTTAGTGGTTTTAATACCTTTTTATTTATCAAGCGGTTTTGAGTTCTTCTATTTCTTCCTGCCTGCTCTATCAAAGACTGGCACTTTTGACAAGATCTGAACAATGTTTTTATAAGTATCATGGGAACATAAGTTATTTCCAGAACTTTATTTAGGTACCTAAAGACACACATGTAGGTCCCTAACCAAATCTAAAGCACCAGAACCTGCTATTCCTCCAAACTCTAAACTATTGTTTAAACTATCTAAACTGTCTAAACTCTTTGACTATTTACTGTCTAAACTATTTGACTACTACTATAAAGCTGCTGTGTCAACAATAATTACTTTTAATAAATCTGGTCATTAGACACTTATGTACATTTTTCAATGATTTTCAATTGTCTCATGCTTCTAAATATCTGCTATATTTGAAAATATGGCTGTGTCCCCAAAGTGTCAATATTTGCATGATGTGAAATGTACCTGAAATTTATACCACTGAATTTTTTTCAGAGATAAGAAATTTAAAGATTCTAAGCCATTCGGCTTTTATGATACCAAACTAAGTTAAATTTAATTCTTAGAGTCCAGTCATAAATACTTCATTCTCAAAGAGAAAAAAAAAAAAAAGTTTAATGTCAAACTGAATTTTCCAACTTGTATGAAAAAGTAGAATCTCATTTTCCAGTTTTTTTGGGGTGTTTGTGAGTTGTTTTGTTTAATACAAGAGAAGTGTCTGCTTATACTGTAAGAAGTGTTAATATCATTTTCCCTTTGTCCAACACATCAGTGTTTAGGAATTCATGTAATGGAAGACCCAAGCTTAATGACCTCCTCTGCTTGGACTGAGTTGTGTCCATTCCCAGTGACTGCTCTAAAATATAAACATCTTGTTGGGGAATGGATGCGGCATGCTGAACCTCTTGTCATAATCATTTGAACTGCAGATAAACAAATGCTGAAAACAAAGGAGTAAGAGATAATGCCTTCCCAGAACAGGGCTGAAAATAACACAGAATTAAATTTATTCTCTTTTGCTGTGATCCAATTAATATTTGCTTATGTTACAAGGTGGAAATGCTCCAACAGTTAAGAATATGGGAAACAGCCTACAGGTTTTGTTGCATGGCATCTGCTCAGAGGTGCAATATCTTCATCTGAATACATATTCAGCACTAGGGTGGAAGTAAATCTCAATGTAGGATCTCTCACCTCTCATATAACTGTTAATCATAACTGATAATATTTTTCAGCACACAAACTTTACTCGAAGAGCAAGTTGCAAGGCCTTAACGGTGACAACAAATTTGATTAAGGTCAACAGACAAAAGAGCAGAGGCTTCAGCACACTCAAAGGTAAGAATTGGATCTGGCTGCATGTTTTCAGGAAGGAAAAACAAGGTGTGCAAGAGAAACATTAAGACATGCACTTATAAGTTCCATGAATTTCTGTCTCATTCCTAGACACAGTTGTTGACAACCTGGAACTGTGGAAAGGAAATAAGAAAAAAGCTTCTGAACTCCCACCAAAAAAATCTAAATAGATGAAGTATAAAAAAGGTCAAGACCTTGTTCCTAGTTTAGGCATCTATCTTCCTCATCAACAGTTTCAGTCACACAGACAGTAATGACCCGCCACACCAAGAATCAGGTTGAATTTCTGGATCCTTCGCTCCACACAAGAGAAAAAGAGCTGACCCAAGATGTCTTTGCCTAGTTGTCTCCTTCCCAGTCGACAGTAAAACACGGGATCTCTAGAACAAAACCTAAGGCACATCTGAATATGTGTGATTTCAGAAGCATTGGTATTATTCGGCAAAGAAGAAGTAAAAAAACCGTACTGAACACATCTTCAATGCATACAGAAAGAATTTGATCCACACACAAGAAATGAACAATTCCTGTCTTACCTCATAGAAAAAGAGAGACCGTGAAGACATTATACTGTAATAAACCAAGACAGTTTTTAAATAGCAAAAAATTTTTATACTTTAGCACACCTTTTGATGGTGGCTTTTATATTAACTGAAGAGTTACCCATTTAGATTTCAACAGAAGCAGTCATTTGTATTACACAAAGAGGTAGGGAAGAAAATGCAGTCTACCTTCTGTAAGCAACACAGGAACACCTCAGACTTAAATCAATGCAGGCACAACTGGAATTGGATTATTTTAGTATATAATCTCTCTCATTTTAGAAGTGGTAGAAAAGTGAGGTAACTTTGTCTACATTCTGCTGATGAATTAACACACTTGAGTATGTTTTGCAAATAGCTTTCCCAGCAATATTGAATAATCAATCTTGAAAACATAGTTTTACACCTTTCATTTTCTTATTTAGTGTTGTTGGGAGGAAATAATTTTTAATTTTGAATTAACTGTCCCATAACAATTTAAAATTCCTTTTAGAATTTACTGCAAATTGTTCCCTTTTTTTAACATTACTTGCATGACTCAGTAAAGTCTTATCCTAAAATAAGACAGTGACAATCACTCTCTCTGGGGAAGAAACAACAAAACCATTAAAGTAAACAGATAGCACACTTCATCACCAAACTTTACCAAGTGAAACAGGAAAATAATTTGGGAAATTCAATTAATAGAAGCAGACTTAATGAGCTGCAGTGCAAAAATCTCAAAGCTGTTTAATCTTTAGATTTCCTAGTTGCATGAATATATTCTCTAAAGATAATTTAAACCAGTCTAACTTTTCTGTATAGATATCTTACCAGCATATATATACACACACAATTAAACCAGAACATGCTCTGTCATTACAGGGCAAAGAAACATAGCTTATACTCCCGAGTCATTAAAATGTCTGTTTTGGCTTAGGAGGCTACTACTTCCATTTATTTTGTCCCTCAAGCAATATCTGTACTTTTCAAATTGTACTCATTTTTATTTTTAATACGCTGAATCCATCCAGCAAAATGGATTAGTAGTTTGTTAATAACAGTGAGATTTAACATTAGGCACTTGACATTACAGAATTACTAATAAGGAAGTAACTGTTCCTTATTATTATTATTTTATTCAGAAGGAATACATTCCCTTTTTTTTTTTTTTTTTTCAGAAAGGCAAGAGGGCAACACTACTTAAGACCTACTGACATCGGAAAGCTAAAGATATGCACAGAACAACCTCTTTTACACCAGCAATATTTGTCTGTTAAGTATTTTTCATGGCTATCTGAAAAAATAATTCACAAAACCAGGAACACGAGAAAGGCAGCCCATAATCACCAGCTCTCCCTGTATATGCAGATGAATTTACTGTGGTATCAGATACCTGCATAGGTAAGAGACTGTTTCCCCTAAGACACTGGAAGGCTTTTGCTTTGTTAGGCATAAAGTCCATTTGCAGTTGCTAACATATAATAAAATCTTGATGTGGCTAAAGCAATGTGCTGTTTCCACCAATAAAATGTTGCTTGTACCCTAAAGTAAAGGCTAGAAAGCAAATAGTAAAGGCAAAAGGTCTTATCCAATTAAGGAAGACAGTTCCTCTTCCAGTCATTCCCTAACCACCTAACTAGATTATTTTTGAATTTTATGGCATGTTACAACAGCTTTCTCCATATATCTGTAATCATTCTTACTCAGAGATGAAGAAATGAAACAGAAAAATACTAACCCCAAGGAAACCAGTGGCGAAGTCCAAGACCAAAATGCATCTAAGTTACAAGGCAATTACTTCTACAACGCTTGACAGGCTACATCCTTAGAGTGAGTTACGCTTTTTTTTCCCCCCCCACTAATGAGCTACTTCAACACAGATTCTAATTAAACCAAGTTTAAACTGAATGCATTATTATAATTATTAAATTCAGATTGAATTTTTAAAATCTAGGTTTTGAAACTTAAATACCATTAAAGATATTGAAGTGTACAGTGAAATGCTTTGGAGTTTGAAGATACTGCTGTGATAGTTCAAACCTCACCCACACCAGTGTCAGACTATCACACATATAATCCAACCCAACCTCCCTAGTGATTTAATCAGTCTAGAGCAATTCAGTTATTTACAGACAGAAATGTAGATGTGGGGCAGGTTCACCAAGACTAATCCGCCACATTCCAAATCACACTGACAGCAAAACTGAGACTTGGTTAAATATGGAAACGTTCTACTTGTTTGCATTTCATAGAAGTTTCAAGATAGAAAGATCAAATCAGTCATCCAGATTCACATTTATTCTTATATACAAACCTGGCAAAAGCTCCAAGGATAAACAATAGGGTTGTCATGAATGACAAGTTTTCTACCAGTCTGGTATTTTAACAGTTCTGGGTATGAGATGTTTTGTTAGGATACCTATACATGCATCTCAAAAAATGTAGAGGCCTGGCGAGTATAAAAAAAGCTCCAATGAAACAGGATAAAGTGAGTTTTTACCTGAAGCCTTTTTCTTTCTTGAAAAGAACTATCAGAATACAACCACATAAAAACTTCACCCGTGTCTTTTTTGAGATTGTACACAAGAATTTTCTTTTCACTCATTAAATTACCTCCTCACAAGCAAAGCAAAGCATCAAGAATATTATTTCCATTATCTCATTTATAATAGAAAGATACTTCCTCATTATAATTCTTATTTTATATATGAAAGATGCTGTATTTGAGACAAAATATATAGCTGCCTAGGTTCATTAAAAAAATTTTAGAAAGATCACTTTTTAAGGAATTTGACATGTGAAAGCATAACATACTAAGTACTCCCTAGGCAGCAGGAAATTAAGCAAAATCCTCAAACCTTCAATTATCAGTTGCTTCTAAAACCCAGGATACCACATTGTAAAATACAATACTTTTTCCTTACAGTTACAACGAATATTACTCAAAGCACTAAGTCATGCAACTGTTATTGTAATTCGGTAAATTCTTGCAAGATTCAGATTTGTATTTAGTATCAGATTGCTAGAAGTCACTTTTAATCCTTTAAAAATTCACATGTTAAATCTTCTAGATGCACAGTATATCCTCAGTGCCAAGCAACAACTGTGAGCACGTTTAGTGTATGAATTATAGACTCACTGAATTAATTTGAACTAGACACTAGGTGTCTGACTCGCTTCATGGTAGGATATGCTTGTTGCTAAACAGAAAGGAAATAAAAATCATCACAGAGCAATTTACCCTGAAAGAAAACATTTTTTTTCCATATATACACACACACACACATATATATATATATAAACACCATACACCATGTGGCTTTATTTGTTAGTAACAGCAAAGCCTATAGTACGTGTGTCTGAATCCTTTTGGGCAACACAAAGGAGATGGGGAAAGAAGCCTTGCAATTTTATATAACTGGTCATAGCTGCCCCTCTACGGACAGCTTAGTGCTAGCCAAAAGTAAATGTCAGAGTCAGGCCTGGCGTTCAGGGATGTTCTCACAAGTCTCAAACTATAGGAACAGCAATTCCTTATTAGCCTTTTTTTGGAGCCCTTGTATTGAAAAAGCTATTGCAGTGCCAGCAGTTTTGTCTTTTTTGTCCCTTTCTTTCATGCTTCATTACCCTAGCTGCCTCTGCTGTTGATATCCTTCTGTAAATGAAAGTATACAAAACAAATGGTACAACAATTCCCTCAACAGCAGGTTCTCCTTCAGAGAAAGGACTGAATGACTGGTTAATTAACTGAATGTGTTATTATTCAAGAATTCCACTAAAACATACCATGCCTTGTCTAAAGAAAAGGGCAAACCTACTTTTACATCTCCACAAAATTAGCTGGTTGATATCACGAGAAAATGACGACCGTAACAAATCTTTTGGCCAGAGTTTTATAATTTCAAACTTAATCACAATGGGTGATTGTCATAAGTTTAGCCCTCACAAATATTACTGTACGTACATACATTCATAAATTTTTTTCCTCACATGACCAAGAAAACACCTCTGTGTTGTACATGACCAGTGTAATTTCTTTCAGAGGTGTCAGTTAAAGTCTAGGCAGTTCCAACATGGGTGAAAAGAGTTCCAAATAATCTTTAATATTTTTAATATTTTAAGTCTTCAGAGTTAACTTTGACGAGATTTAAGTCTTGCTGAAATTATCTTATCAGAAGTCTTTCAGGAGAACTCACACATTTGGTTGGGTATAACTATCAAGTTTAGATATAACTGAACTAATTCTGAAAAAGGGTGGGTGAGAGAAAAATCCACAGAGTATGAGAACACACTGAAATTCTTGAGACACTGTTTTCAAAAGCCATTGCAGGACAAAAGTTGTCTCCTAATTCAACATGCCCTAAATAACTGATAAAACAAAGCCTGAGGTCAAGATCTGCTTTCAGAAGTGTTTGAGCCAAAATTTACAGTAGACAGTTTTGTAGCAAATTTATTTTCAAAACTGGTTTGTCCGTAATCCTTACAGACCTGTGAATTGATGTGTGTTGCCTGCCTGCAGCCCCCTCCCATGAGCACTGCTACCTGCCCCTGCAAAAAGTGGGCACAGGCAGGAACCAGGGAACATCCCCAGAGCCTACATGGACCCAGGAGACAGGTCTGGGCAGCACCTCCAGAGGCCACTGCAGAGCTCCAACAGTAGAACCAAGATCCATACTGAAAAGAGAAGGCAGAACTTCCATGTCCCAGGGTTTCCCTTTCTCTCAGCATGAAACAATGCTGTAGCAGCCACTTGGGACTTTTGAGAGTTTCACGTAAAGGTGTGAAGAAAAGATCAAGAGCCTCAGAAAGACTGAATCACCTTTATTTCTCCTCATCAGACATACCTTTTTTTTTTTTTTTTTTTAAATACTCAAGAATGACAATAATTGTAAGGTTCTTTTGAGGTAAAAAAGTGAAAGTGATTAGAGTAACACATTTTCAACACCACCCTAGTACCATGCACTAATATTCTAAAGTCTGGTCAACCCCCCCCCCCCCCACTTAGCGTGGCNGCTGGTATAGAGTTATGTTTTGGATTTAGAATGAGAATAATGTTGATAACACACTGATGTTTTTAGTTGTTGGTGAGTAGTGTTTATACTAAAGGATTTTTCAGCTTCTGATGCCCAGCCAGCAAGAAGACTGGAGGGGCACAAGAAGTTGGGAGGGGACACAGCCAGGGCAGCTGACCCAAAGTGGCCAACGGGGTATTCCATACCAAGTGACATCATGCCCAGTATATAAACTGGCGGGAGTTGGTGGCAGGGGCATGGGGGAGCAGATCATTGCTCTGGAACTAACTGGGCATCTGTTGGCAAGTGGTGAGCAATTCCACTGTGCATCACTTGTTCTGTATATTCCAATTCTTATTATCATTGTCATTTTACTATTATCATCATCATTATTATTTCCTTCCTTTCCGTCCTGTTAAACCGTTCTTATCTCAACCCATGAGTTTTACTTCCCCCCCCTCCCCCCGCACCACCAATTCTCCTCCCCATCCCACTGGGTGGGGGGGAGTGAGCAAGCAGCTGCATGGTGCTGAGCTGCTGGCTGGGGTTCAACTACAACATAAAGCCAGATTCCTCCATTCTCACTCATATTCCACAGAATATTCGGGGATATTAAAAATGAACTACAGAAGAAAACTGAGCCAACAATGGAGGGTGTGCTCTTATCACCATCTTGATTGCTCCCTTTCATACAATGCTTTTTGCTCTCATAATGGAGATAAATTATCTAATCATAGAAGAAAAGAGATGCCTTGTGTACAAGCAAAATCAAACAATAAGATCCACAGATTTAGAAGTTCAGCAAACCCGAGATCTTTATTAAGCAAAGGAGATTAAAATTTAATTTTAGTGACATACAAGTCTTCAGAAAGTAGGAGAAAAAGGTAAGCATTTCAGAAAGCCGAAAGACACCTACAAATAGTGTCAACCCTCATTGTCAACGTTAGCAAAGGAACAGAACATTTTTCATGACAGAGCTATAGAGGAAGAGAAGGTTATAATGTAAAAAAGGTATTATGTGCTGAAGTTGGGGTTATTCATTTACACAAGAAAGGAAAAAGCTTTCAGGAATACAAAACCTGCATAGCTTGTGAGGGAAAGAATCAAAACAAACCTAACTGCTAGGAATTGTGTCATATTTATTGAAAACTGCCCCAGGCATTTGGTATATGCTTAGCTAACCCCGTTCAGTGATAACAGCCTCCAAGGCAATCACAGACTTGAAACAGAAAGACTTCAAAAACCCAGCCAATACCTAAGGAACTTAAGTTTCAGTTTTTGAAACTTAGACCACTCAGTTGCCTCCCAAAAGGATCATTGCTACTGTTGAAAACTGTTTCAGAGCTACATCTTCATCTCTGCAGCCAAGGGAACAGAAACTGGAGTTTGACAGGTTAATGTCAAACAAGGATGTTACGAACCACCCCCAAGTCATCAAGTCCAGTCCCCTGTAGTCATTGGCAGACATTCAATTCCCAGTTTTCAGAGAAAGGCAGGGTGAAATAATTGAGGAACCGTATATTATATCACATATCAAAGGATAAGCCTTTCTTGACTCCTACAGGGCAAAAAATAGTCATAGAATTACATGGTGCAAGCAAGTGCAGCCTGGTCCTTTCACAACCTTTTGAAAGTATCAGGGAATCATATTAAAATTTAATTTTCTCCAGAAGTTCATCTATTCTGTTTTTTTCCCCATGAAGTTACCCAACTCCTTCTCTTCATAGCCTGTACTCTGCCTCCAGTCCCACCTGAAATATTATTCAGCTACCTGAAAATTTAGAAGACTTTTAAATGGTATGATGAACAACTTCAGAGTATTTACTCTTATGACACTAGTCTTCCTTAGCATAAGGAGAGAAGAATGACTTATAGTATACATATTTTTAATTAGCTTGCAAAACAATCTTCATTTTATTAACCCAAGATAGTCAACTACTTTGATTTGATATTTGTTCTATTCACTTACATCAGTAGTTTCAGTTTGCATACAATTATCTTGAAAAATTTTAGAGGCTGTACAGCATTTCAAATCAGATCCTGCATATCCTCAAACAGCAGACTAACACCTCCCTCGTTCCCACAGAAATACCTTGCTTGATGTCCTCTAAAAATCACATTAGCAGCTGAAAGTTATCCTTTGATTAGCTTCATTCCAATTCCTAATATATCACAATATGAGATGATTAGTCCCTCCTCAGCACTATAAATATTCCCACCATGTATTTTGTACACAGATTTCATGTACATCTACCCCTTTCCTACTCTCAGGTCACTAATGAACATTAATAGCGAAGCATATCACCAATTATTTCTCTCAAGGTTTTAGTGTAACCTGTTGTAGTTTCCTGTCCAACCAAATCTCTATTCTTTTTGTATTAATCCACTTTGAACAATAATTTCCTATAGGGATTGGCATCAAATTTTCTTGAATTGTAACACGGCATTTCTTGTTTATAAGAATGGAGTTATAAAAAAAAAAAAACACCCACAAGGTAGTCACTGTTTCCCTTTTGATAAAACTGGGCTATAATTTAATCCCACTTTTTCTTCATTTCTACATGTGTAATGATTCTTTGCTTCCAAGCGCATTCTCATTTTTGAATTTTCACACAGCATTGAGGTTGATCACCTCTCCCTTCTCTTCCCCCATTCTTGAATATAGTTACAAGGTAATATATTATCTAGCCAGAGTGCTGAGTCCAATTCTACAGATTAACTAGGAATCTTTTGTTTTGGATTTGTGACACTATAAATTTTTAGTCTCAGGTAATTAAGACGACCTCCTGATGTTGTCACAGTATAGTAACTATAGGCCATTCTGCCAAGCTGTAACTGTAGACCTATATAGTGCTTGGATTACAAGAATTAAGTTGCCAAAACCAAATTACCGGCTTTTACTGGGCCACGTAGGTGGTGTAGCCAGGACACCCTGTAGCTGCTGCCCTGGGAGGTCTGGACCTTCCTCTAAACCTCTGCACTGGCTGAGCATCCTCCCAGGCAGTGTAGTGCAGAAGCAGCAGCAGCACAACCACTGCTAAGAAATAACAGATCATCATAGTACCACAGTGATACATACCTCTGCTCGCTTACGGTACCCTTCAGTCTGATGATATCTTTAGACTCACTTAAGGTTATTGCCACAGTCAGCGCAGAAGGTACAAGTAAGGTTTTGGTAGGACAGAGCTGCATGCCACTAAGCCCCCACCACTTTCTTCCTCTCTGTAGGAAGAGTGCTTTCCTCCAAGGCAGAACACAAAAGATAAGGACTAGGGATGCATGCTGGAAAACTGGGAACTATACTGGGAACTGCTTATTTAAATAGAAATAGCTACCTTAGTGACCTGGGGAACAATCTAGTGAGTGACAGAATTTTTAATTTTTTTTTCCAGAATCTGTAAAAAAGCCGCAGATTTGGTTTTTTTTTTGTTTTTTTTTTTTTCCCCCAGAGCTGGGTTTAATATGAGGAATATCACAAGAAGGACAAATATGGAAGAAAAATTTGAAAGCAAAAGCAGTTACATGGATATATCTACCCCAATTATATTTAATGAAAATTTTGCCTTACTTTTTCTAGTATCAAGCCAGCAAAATCCCATTTGTTCAGTCTACTGAAGTACATATAATTGCTACAAAGCAAGAGTTCACATTCAATCTGTTTTCCCTTCCTTAATAACAAAAAGAATCCTGATAGGAAAGAAACTTCTACTGCTGTCTTGCCCCTTCCACCCACTCAAGAAAAGTCAATGTTAACAATAAAAAGTTGTGGGGGTTGTTGTTTGGGGAGGGTGGCGGGGGTTTGGGGTTTTTTTGTTTCGTAAGGGGATTTTTTTGGTTTGCCCCCCCTTTTTTTTTTTTTCCAAAAAGGTAGAAGTCTAGCTTTTAGTGAAAGAACTTTAAGCTAATCACCATTTATAAAGTATCTGCAGTTTTCAGAATTTACTTTGTTATCTATACCAATACATTCAATTTTGGCAATTTCTAGGACTTCATAAATTTTGACCATGTTGTGAAAGGTGAAAGGCATGATTTCCCTCTGACAGGGAAAAAAACCTAATACTAAAGAATTCAAGGAATTTGGGTTATTCCTGATCTGTAAAATCTTTAAATGGATAGCTATATTCAAATGTGCATTAGTGTTAAACACATGCTTAGGCACTGTTCTAGTTTCCCTCTAGCTGTAATAAAAGGGGAAAAAAAGCAGCAAGATTTGTATATTTGAGGGCAGAAGAGAACAACTTCATGAACATGTTTGTGAATCAAGAATACCACTCTTTATTGCATTTCTTTAAAGAATTCTACTAGACAATATGTTGGTTTACTGTGTCTATTCTTGCTCTGGATTATGCTACGCTCTGGATTATGCTACACTCTTGTTTAAGGAGACTGTGGAGCATATCAGTGACTGCATTGGCTTAGATAGCCACTTCCAGTGCAAAGAAACACAGTGAAGCATCCGTAAAGAAATTTGAGAATTCCAGACCCTTAGCAGTCAAAACAGATTATCATGCTGCTGCTTCTCCCTTTTTTTATTCCCCACTTTGTAGATGGTTTTGGTTTAATTCATCTTTGGTTTGTTCCCTCTTTTAAAGGTTAAATTGCTCATCTTTAATCATTTGCTTTTCAAATACTTTTTGTTATCTGTCACCATTATTGGCCTTTTTCAGTAAGTCTGAGATGTTTCACATAGGACACAGAAGGCACAATTTGATTTTCTAAATTTGAACTTAAAAATAGTTAATACTTCAAAAACATTTTAATAGCTTGTCGCTTGTGACTATTCTGAATTTAAGACAGCCATGATTTTATGCTAAAATTGTAAGTGTGGTGTTTCCAATACCAATGCAGAAAAAAAAAATCATCCCTATTCATCCAAATCATCCTGACTCATCCCAATGGACAATGACTACTTGTATCAAAAATAGTGCAAGTTACTGGCTATGCAGCCATTAACATTTACTGCTACTGATCACTATGTTCACACACTGATTAGAGGCCCAGAAATTTACCTCTAGTATTTGGTGGGTGCATTTTTTCTAAAACTAATCCTTAGGTTACTTAGTTTATAGCATACAAAGACCTTATTATTATTTCCCCATAAATGATTACTTTTTTTGAAGCTGTAGCATTAATTTTTTACACTGAAGAAAGGTGTACACCAAAAGAGACAGAATGAATGCATACCTGCACATACTACACTCTTTCTACAAGGGCAGTAGAAAAAATAAACACATATTAATTTATCTTTTTGTAAATACCTTGTGTTGCTTTAGTCATTTAACTTGCTCTGAATTCTGGTCATAATGAATATATCAATTATTCTGACTCTTAAAATTCAAGAGTAAGAAACATCAAGGACTGAGACATGGGGTTTTTTAACAATCAAAACTATTTGCACATTGGGCAAGCTAATAAGGTAGAAAATCCATTTCACTTTTTTTTTTTCCCTTATTTTGTTTATGAGCAACACCAACTGCAGCAAAATCTAAGTATATGATTGCAATCTGTTCCCCTTCCTACTAAACCTTTTGTTTCCTTCAAGGCTTGATAGAGTCAATACATTGCTACTAGCACATGCTACATACTAAGGATCAGTAGATTCTGCAAACTTCCTCTGCAGTCAGTTGTCATGGTGTAAATCTGCATTTCATTAAAATCGTATCTTTCCTGAAGAATGATTTAAATTAAGACACTTGATCATATAACACCAAATTGGAAACCTAAAAAAAAATCAAATCCCGAGGAATGCCTGATTTGTGGCTCCCTTTGATGGCTGCATCATTGAAACAAACTGCCACGTTGTGACTGGGAGGTACACAGGAGTGAACTGAAGATGCCTGGGTTACAGTATTAGAAAGTTAAAGTGGTAAGTAAATGTCTCAAGTTGTTTCAGTTCACTTTGATATGTATACTTAAAGTGTACTCAGGTGAAGTTAGTTCTTGGAAAGCAAACTGGAACCTATTTCCACTGATTCCAATTCTCTACAGATGGGATGATTTTTCCACCTAAGCAATTTTGTTTTGCCTGTATCATTTCACAGCACAATACAAGCACAGAAAATAACAGAAGAAAAATTTCTAATTACGTCACACATTCTTTAATTTATACTTGTTTGAAGTGTATCAAGAGAGTATATTTAGTGTACTGATATGCCTAGATTTCATGCCTCGCTCATTCCACACACAAGTTCACAAAATTTAGCATATTCTATTTTTCTCAGTAGTACCCATCTCAGCATAATTACCTCAGACCTTTCTTATGCAATGCAGTCCCTCTATTAAAAGAGTTTGACATCCATCTTTAGTAATATTCAAGGAATATTCTCCTTCACAACACCCCTTAAAGTAACATTAAATAGCCCAAGATGATAATACATTCATTTGAAGAGCCTTGCTGTTACTTTGGCCTCCACTCTGACATACTTCAGTTCTCTCTCATCTTACCTGCTGCCACAAGTGTTCAGTAAAGACTTTTAACAAGGTTCTCACCCCCACCACTCTTACTCACCCTGATTTTGCTTTTTCATAGCCTCTTATAACCCCTTTGTCATTATCATGCTTTTGTCAAAATCTTATTCACTCTTCTTTTATTAACAAGTAATTTTACTATGAAATGCTTTTTTTTTTCTTCATTAGACATTCAGTGAAAATAAAGCTGATACATTTAAAGGTATTTCTGGAGGTTCTGTTAGCTTAGAACAATGCACAAGACAACCGTTGCTTTAGAGAGCCTGTCAATCATTTTGTATTACACTCATCACCATGGTATCTAAAGACTTTCTTTTATACATCAACTGTAGACATTACAAATGTTCCAAGAGACAGAGAGGTATAAATTGAAACTGTTTTGACATAAAAATGAATACCGAAGTTCAACATTTTTTCACTACAAAGACTTTATTTTGTGAAAACACTC
>VYZV01020088.1:1503-15505 GCA_013401275.1 Pandion haliaetus | reverse complement strand
TTTTTTTGCGCAAGTGTTATTTATCAGTCTTAGTTTGGTGTATTAAAGTCCCTATCATCCTCTTCGGGACTTTTACTTTACTTTTTTGTGAAGTAGGTCTGTAAAGTCCCATGCAAAGTGCATTCCAAAACAAACTAAACACTTGATTCTTACTAGAAAAATAGTACTTTCAGCAAGAAGATAGATACCTACTTTTTAGAGAGTACTCAGCAAAATGATAGCTCTTAATTATATTTGAAGTTATAGTTATACTCCAAGTCCTAATAGACACCTCATGAGATTTGACAACAGATTTCACAGGGAGAATCCAGAGTACATTCCTCAGTAAACTAAGACAAGAAAATAATGTTTTATAATTCTGTTAGACACATTATCTTGTATACTACTAATTAAGCTGTATCACATTTTTCAAATTATGAGAGTGATTGATTCATCAGGAAATCACCATGATTTTCATTACAGACATTGTCATCATCTGGTGGCACACTTTTCTCTCCCAAGATGGTCAGACAACTCTCTTGGGGGACATCTAAATCCTTAGAAAGTAGGCCTACGTCAAAGGGAGATGGTTTCTTGGAAGAGATACATACATAAGAAACAGAGTACCCATCTTTCAGGTACCTTTAACCGTCTACTGCTGCCTCAAAGCCTGTAGTATTTCTCCTACTTGTCTTAATTATTTCAGAAAATAATGACAACACACCATTAAAAAAATTGCAGGAACCCTGATTTAGACTTTTCACTTTAGATTCAATACATGAAAGCAATTTAGTGTCTTGGATTCAATACCCTAAACCCAATTCGTTCCATGAATATTCCTCATGAAGTTATATACCTATGCATTTCAATAACTTTTTTGGGGGGGTGGGGGGAGGGGGAGGGCTATGTGTGTGTGTCAAGCTAAGAAAGAACTGGGTAAGTGTTACACCATTTTTCCTCTTTTTACAACTGTGCCTAGAAGGAGGACAAATGTCACCAAGTAGTTTGACATAACCAGGCAGCTATGCCTTTTCTATCACAACGGTTTATGGTGGTGCATGGGAGTGGGCTTAGTCTTGGGGTAGGGTCTAGGATGCTGGTGCTGCACTGAGTGCCTGAGCCCCACATGCTGCTCATTCTCTCTGTCCCCACCAATAAGCTGGGAGAGGGTCTGCAGCAGAGTCCTGCTCCCTCCTCCCAACACATCCCACTTGTCCCAGATCCTGTCCAGCACCAAGGCACAGCTGCAGCACCAGTGTTATCTTGCCCCCATTTTGCACTTAGGGGGACAAAATGGCTCTGGAAACTCTCTTCCTTACCCCAGTCTGCCAGTCTTCAGCTGTCAGTTTGGGATAGTTTGCTTTCATTGGAATGGTTGAGGCTGGAAGGTATCTCTGGAGGTCATCTGGTTCAACCTCACCACTCAGGCAGGGCCACCTAGAGCCAGTTGCCCAGCACCATGCCCAGACAGCTTTTAAATATCTCCAAGGATGGAGAATCCACAGCCTCTCTGGGTAAATCTGTTTAACTCTTTGTACTCCCATTTCAGCCATGCCACAGTGATCCAGCTGTACACAAAACAATATCAACTATTCATGAACAGAGCAAATAAGCTAGGGATTTGTGAATAATTGCATCCCCTANAGCACTCTATGCATGGGACTGCTAAACTAGAACAAAACAAAGTTATTTAAGTTATTTGAGCCACGGGAGCAATTTGTTGCTTTATACAATCAAAGCTGAATATAATTCTCTCATAAATAACTAAAATGAACCAAGAAGCAGTGACAAGCCTGAGAGCAAGATTTGTGTTGTTTGAAATGTTGGCATTGAATGCAGAACTTGAAGAAATTTGCTTTCTTTGGCACATTAGTTCATCCTGGTGGCTTTTCACACACTTCACCACAAACACCCTGCCCAGGCACACTCTTCTTTTAAAAAGGAATTCTAGTTTATAACTAGGTTAGATATCTGGCTTATGGAAATGATGATTTCTTTTGGGTTTTCTTTAGAAGTGCTCATGTATGCTTAATTAGCTTTAATGTTTTTTTGCATGAGATACTTCCTAATGTTTGCCAGTGCCAGTATATTTGCTTCACTACTTACAATCCTTCATGAGACAAAGTCTCTACAATTTAATTTCTTTACAAAAAGAAATTTTTTTTTTTGACTTGCAGAATTAATTTCTTCTTCTATAGTAAAAAAGCAGTAAACTACCAGCTACCCAAAACCATGGCTTTGTTTTTACAATACACTTTTTTAATCTGCTCTAAACCAGGCCTCTGTGGAGGAAAACATACAAGTAAATATACATAGTCATACTGCAAATTCATCTTACTGCTCTCTGTTCCTAACTAGCACTGAATTCACATAACTACCTTCAGGTGCAAGATTCTTACTCTGTTTTCATACAGATACACCAGATATCAAAATTGAGAATTTGTTTAGACAAAAAAACCCCCCACAAAACAAGGAAGTTAAAATGAATTCACAGGGACAGATGATATGGGTTCTATCACAACAGCAACATTTGACTGTCTTTCCAGGTATGGTGTGTAACAGGTGAGCCAAAAAACTGTCAAGACAGAATTACAGCAACTGAACTACAGCTTTGCTTTTGAATTTCAGGGAATTAAAATCCCCCAAATCATGCAAAAGTAACAAGAAAAATGAACATTTTTCTCATTTTGCTCCGCCTTAAAATAAATTAAGGAGAAAATTTTCACAAATGTAAGATGTGCAGCAGCTATCACTAGGACTGTGATTGCCAGATAAAAGTCTAAGAGAAGAGGTTAGGTGCCTAGATGGGAGAAGGAACAGTGTTGAAAGTCTGGTTCAAATATTAGATGCTGACTTCTATAAAGTATCTGTGCAACAAATGAAGCTCTAGATGACAGTATACAGATATTTCATTCAATGCAATTATTTTGCTGGTACCAGTGGGAGAAGAATGTGTCTTGCAAGTAGCAGTTAACAAGATCAGGATGAAAAAATGTTCAAAGGGGTAAGGAAAAGAGTGGAAGAAAGAAAATGTTTAGGAGTTCAAGGGAGTGGAGGTAGAACAGTGCAACAGGGAATATCAGTCTTCATTTGAATGAAAACACAGGGGTAAAATCAGTACTGGCAGCAGTTGTAATAGCTTGTCCCATCATGTTCCTTCAGTGTAGGTGCTCATTTACAATCAGTTTAAGATATTATCCCATTATTTAGAATATCTTTGTATCTTCCTGTCAGATTAATCCTCCTTGAAATTATTTAAAAAAAAAATGAAAAAAGCCGAGTATTAGCAACAGTAATAAAGGCCAGATATGAATGCAGCACTTTGTGTTTCTTGTTAAAAAAAAACCAAAAAACAAAAAACCCACACTTGCTTAAAGTCAGGATTCTCTGGATTTTGCTTGTCGCACAGACGCCGAGAACAACACTCTGTTTTAACACATTTGCTTAGCATTGTAGCCATCAGGTTCAGCATCCTGGCCTGTACATTTCTCTTATGCTGGTGTAGCTAAGTACTGTACCTCACAAGAGAATTTTTTTTTTTCCTTTTTTTCTTCTCTATTATCAACAAGAAAACACCTAATACTTCAATAAAGTTTGTTGAACTGTTTCTCTCCAAAACATTTAAGATCTTTGTATTACAACCCACAAACAACTTAAAGCTTCCATTATATAAAACCAATATTGAAAGTGATTTTATAGTTAGTTTTATCGTTACCTCTATAAGCAAGCATTCATTTGTGTATTATTCAATTTCTATACATAGTGCACCAGTCAACATGCAATCAACAGTGCATAAAAAAGTCAAGACACAAATGAATTGAAGAAACTAGGAGATGCTATTACAATCCAAATCTTAAATCCCTTCTGCTGTTTAAACACCTATCCAATATTCTCAGAAGCCTGTTGAAAATATTCCCTTTAAAACTTTAATTACATAGCAAACTCAGAATAATAATTTAGTTTGAGTAAGGACTGGGCTGATAATTAGGAACAACATCCAAAGGCCCATATAAACACTATTACATATATTTTCTTAGAGAACAAAGCACGAATTTCACAATAGAATTATGTAACAGGCTTAAGGTTTTTTTTGCAGTAGAATTGCTTAAGACTCAAACTTGTTTCTAGTAAAAAAGTTTAACTCCCACTGATTTAAGTGATTTCAGAATTAGTCTTACATTGCTTTCACACTTCCACCAGCATTTTTTCGTACGAGTTACTCATTTCTTTCCAAGCAAACTGTCATCCCACTGATCCATACCTAATATATACTTGGAGTTTCTTAATAGCTTCCTTAGTTTTGGTCGGTTTGGTTTTGTTTTTAAAATACCCTTAGAATGCATACTACCTGAGATGGGAAGACAGGTAAGACAACTATGTGCCTGGCATAATCAGACACGCTGTGCAGACCACTGGGTCTGACTGCGCATTCTGCGCTGCAGCTCACGCTCTGTCCACTAAACATGCATTTAGTTTAACAGGAGAACATTGGTACTCTTTTTCATGACATTCCTTGATCTGCAACTCTTTCCTGAAGCATAACCAATTGCTCTTTACAACTCTTTTGCACAGAGGAATGAAATTTTATTTTGAGGCAAGAAGTTTTAGATATGAGTTCTAGTGAGAAACTGGGACTGCAGACAAATTTCTGTGGCTTCCCTCAGTAGCAGTGTGAGCAGCCAGAAAAGAATCTTGCGACAACCGTTTAAAAAAAAAAAAATTAGGACACAACGTCCTGCAGTAAATTATAAAAGTGAAGAGAAGGAACTATTCTTTCACTAAATCTTCAACACTTCCATTATTTACTCTGTGTCTTATTATGCAAGCAGAAATTAAATCATGGAGAAAAATAGTTGCATAGCCTGAACACTACTTTTTCCAAACTCTCATAGACCTGATGTTACAGAGTCTCTCCTTCTTTTGCTTCTTTCACCATTTTCCTACAAGCTTATTTGACATAAAATATTTGTTGTCTGACTCTTCCTCAGCACCTGAGCAGCACCAAGTTCCTGATCAGCATTCACTCATGATTTCATCTGAAACATTGTAAAGAATCAACAATGATGCAAACTCCTTGCCATGTCTGACCTGTAAGTATTTGGGCCAAAAGTAAACCATAAGTAATTTCAGTCAGGTATCTTTCAGTATATATTCAGGAAAAAACACAGCAAGGTATGTATCTGTAATATCAGTTGACATACAAGAACCACGTGTCAGGTCATTTCCACTTACGGTAAACAATTCCCTACAAGCTATGTTACCCCCCTCACCCCTTCCTTTCTTTTATTGCTGGTACTGAAGAAAAAAAAAAAATCAGGTTGTGCCTACTCTATTTTTGCTGTAGCATTTTATGAATATTCTTAAATGTAATAAAATATCAGAAGTAAAATTGGGATAAGCCTTTGGCAAACTATTTATTCATTGGAGGTAAAAACACATTTCTAAAGCAGCCAAAGCTATTAGTGGATTCATGTTGCATTTGCCAGATAGTTTTACCACTGGGAAAAATGCAACAACATTTTAAAGTTTTATTTGCTTTAAAAAAAAAAAAAAAAAATCTGTGACCGTGATGTTTCCCTCAGAATCCAAATTTGCACATAGAGTTAAGAGAGCAAATGTGATTTAAGCATGATAGGAAATCATCTTGTCTGGACATTTTTAAAAGGTACATATTAAAATCCACATCCATAGTCAGAAGAAAAAAAAAAAACTAAGAAAGATTTGGAGCATGCTGCCAGTTTGCCCAGGGAGGCAGAACCCAATTTCCCTGGTTATTACAGGTAAGAGGTTCTAGAGCCTCAGACCAATGAAGAAGGGACCAATACAGCCCTGTTCCCAGATTCCCATATTTAAGGTGGCTGGTAATTCCTGGGTACCATCCTATTTATTTTCTGGTTTGAGTTGGATAAAAGCCTTAACAGCCATTGTGACTTTTTGACTTGAAAGCAGAAATAAGACACTTCTCATCCCAACGCTGTGTTTAAAGTTGGATTCTGCCTCTGTTCTTCCTGATCATTTCAACATGTACGTTCAAACCCCAATAAATAGTTGTGTATTCTGAAATAAGACTGTTTTGAGATGTACAGAGAATGAAAATATGCTAAGTCCTTTTGTGTGTTCCATTGGTATAATAAAAACGGGTTTGTTAAGGAAGAACATTCAAATCCCCAATAGAACAACTTCAAGAGTGAAAGAAGGAATAAACGTAATATTGTTTTGTTAATTGAAGTTAAATATTTACATAGCCACTATGTCTCAAATGAAAATTTGAGAGCCAAAGCTTGCCAAGGGCTTGGACAGAACAGAAAATATCTTCCAGAAAATACAAGGATAATACAATAATACTTGGGGATGCTATCAGCATAGAGCTTTATGCTGCAGGCATAGAGCCAAGTCCAGGTTTGAGCACAGCCCTTTAGGGCTGCTGAGAGGTGATCCCTCATACTGTCCCAAACACCAAATCTCCTCTGCTTCAGGAGCAGCATAGCTATGACCTTGGCTCTTGACATCTAACTCAGGCAAACATAAAAACGTGCATGATTAGTATGTTAATTTTTCTGAAAAAACTTTCCTAGCTTTGAAGAATTCAACAAAATCTTAATGAATAAAAAAAAAAAAAAAGAGAAGCCAGTGAAGAGAACTCACCCACAACACCAAGCAATTTATTACATGAACACAAATAGGAGCAACCTAATGACAGGGGATAGATTACATCAGTATCAAGCACATATATCCCATTGGAGGATGGCAGTAAGTGAACAGCAGCATTGGAAAACAGATTCAAGATCACAAAGTAGGCTTTTCTTGTTCTAAAAAAATGTATTTATCTTTCACCATTTCTCATAGGTCATACACATAAGTGTTTGTGCACATGTGCATGTGGGAGGGAAGTTTAAAGGAAGTTGTAGAAAGCAAGCTCACGCAAAAACCTAGAGAAATAGAAAAGCATCAGCTGCTTTGTGAATGTTTATACTAAATTTCAAATTTGATGTTGTCATTTGAATGTGCTTGACAAAGTAAAATCAGTTTACCATGACTAATACTGATATTAAGTCTTGGCTGAAGTTACTTTATTGCCAAACACAATGAAAGCTAAAGGTGCTTAGCAATACAAAATAATCAGACTTCATTGTAAGTGTTCAACTCCTAGAGCATAAACATGCCTTTAATGCAAATAAATTAGAGTCCAAACAAATGTTTAAGGTTTTATGTTTTTTCAAGCTCATAGGCCACTCTGTTGCATTGAAACACAAAAGGATGAAACCTTGAGATTTACAGTTCTTACAGAGAAAGCAGACCAGAATCTTACAGGAGAGGTCCAGAGGGTGCACACATCTAGTTGAGCAGCTCATGGATCCCACTCCCAAGGGAATGTGCATTTTTAGCTTGTGACACATCTCAATGTGGTAATGACTGGGAACAATTTCCCATTTCAACAGGAACAACCATTTCAGAAGGCCTATCGGAGGACTGGCATGCCTCCAGGTACATTGTGTCTCAGCTCAACCAAAGTCCCAAAAGCTGTCTGGGGAGGAACCTGACTGAAGATAAGTACCTGGGGCCAGTGGGGGGGGAGAAAACAAGTATCAGAATACTTTTGAACACCTGTTAAATTTTTAGTACCTTTGGGAAGCAATTGATCCAAAATATCTACATGGACTCACTGCTGCATATATACAATGTTATTACACATTGCCCTTAAAAATGAAACCTTGAAGTCCTTCCTTACAAAAAGCTTCAGCTGGCTTTAAAAAGGCTGAGGACTTATACCACTGGACACTAACAATATTGGTGTTAGACCTCCTAGCTACAGCAGAAATCATGTTTGGAAGCTTTCTGAAAAAAAGCAACCTAGGAATGTCAAAGGTCCTAAAGGCTTTGAATACATCAGTTTAAATACTTGTTTTCCTCCTCTATGGTATGGTTATGGGAATTAAGTACTGGTGTGTTCATTTTCAAAAGAGTTGTATTGATGATGTTGTCACTATTTATAAACTTTCACATGAGTTTATGCATGAAAGCAAAGGTCTACTTGATTAGGTGAATAGCTGCTAATTACAGGGCAGTATTACGAGCTGCACGTGCAACAGAGAAGCCAGGGGAAGACAAAATAACAATATTTAGGAAATGGAAAAAGGCTAGCGTGCATAGAAGTGGAACAAAGCAACCCTCCAGCAGCAGACGGGTGAGCAGAGCACCCAGTTGGCTGCAGACTTGGCATCTCAGGCTGCTCATTTCACCCCATCTCTTATCACCACATTGACCAAAGAAGGTCACGAGCCACATATCAGCTTGTCCATCTCCCTTTTTGCCCGAGGTAGGATCACCAGCTCAGAACTGCAGGCAGAAGCTGGGAGCTTATTGTGAAAAATCAGCAAAGTGAGCAGAGCAGGGAGCACAGAGCTCTGTGCCATCAAAATCTAGCATGGAGATGAACAGTAAAGAGTGGAGAGGAAAGGGTGGGAAAAGCAAGAGGTAGAGTGATCACTAGTAAGCAGAAATCAGCTGGGTAAGAAGTATCTGGTTTATAAAATTAACATTAAGAAATAATTCATAGGCACCAATGGGAAGAAGCATTATATACAGGCTATAAGAATGGGCTAAAACCACCTGCCCACCACATCTTTTCAACAGCCAATGTTACAGAGCTCAAACAGCACTGTCTGACTTGAAGAAAAATCATGAAAGAAGGATAAATTGCCTTCCTCCAAGACAAGTGAAACAGTAGTGTTTCTTCTGTTACAATAACAAGTAACGAATAAAGCAGTTTCATTGTTTGGACATAGCTTTCTAATTCAAATATTAACAATTGATGGCTCTACTCCCCCCAGAAAGCAGACTTCCTTGATTTAGTAATACCAAGCAGAAAAGGGGATAAAGATTACAAAGGAGAACGGAACAAGCGAGCTAAAAAGAAGGAACAAGAAAAAGAAAAACTCTGCCAGAAGGGTTGTACAGCACAATGTCTTTGTATAACCAGCACTTATAGAAAGCAATACCTCTCACACTCACTCTCTCACTTTGGATGTATCTGCAGTTGTATTGCTCATGCTTCATTAGCCCCCAGGTGATTGAATACAAGTCCTCTGAAATACATTGGGCCAGACTAAGAGACAAAATAAACAACCCAGGGAAAGATTTTGAAAACAAATTGCACCAGAACTGCTGTAAAGCCCATGACACTGGAAGTACAATGTAAACTCAGCCAAGGCCCCATTGCTGACATTAACCATTTTATGCATGTAGAGTTGATTGGGAGAAGAATAATGACTTAAAAAAAAAATTAATTTCCAGTGTGAAACAGAGTCATTATTGCAAGAGTCATTTGGCAGTCTGCGTCTTCATTATCTACAACCACCCCACACAATACACTTATTGGAAGACAGTTAGATCTTCAGTATTTGTCAAGATTTTTTTTCTCAATTCTATCAACTGAAAAAAAAAAAGTAGTCATTGGCCAGTAAACAAGATACAGCAAGGGTTAACATTTAGTATTTTCTCCTGGAGATAATAGACCTGGCCACTATAGATGCAATCATAATTAACAAAAATAAAAAAACCCCTCCTGCCCTTGCAACAGTAAGGAAGAGAATTTGAAACTTCAATTGTCTTTAGCTTTCACAGTTTGTTTTATAGTTTCTCCTCCACTGTAGCATCAATACTTTATGGAAGAGATGTTGTATTTTTCATTAATCTTGTTTCTCCAGGCTCTCTAGCACTCTTATCAGTGTGCACTGCAATATATACAGAATAGGGAAATACAGTTTGCCTAATGTGTTAATAAAACTTTCAAATTCATATCTAAGCATCACCTATTCAGTTGGATATAAATTTATTTTCTCTACCAAGTGAGACTTGAAAATATTGTGTTAATTATTCTAACCCTTAAAGATATTGCAGAAAGGGCTGACAAGTCAAGCTTTTAAGTCAATGACTGCATTGCATACAGACTTTTCGCCCCTGCCCCCAAGCAGAAGCACCTGTAAAATGATTGAGTTTAAAACCATCAAGCTCAGCTTTTCCTCCAAGTAAAATCTTTCCTGCGAAGACAGGCTGAGAGAGTTGGGGTTGTTCAGCCTGGAGAAGAGAAGGCCCCAAGAAGACTTCAGTACCTAAAGGGGCCTACAGGAAAGACAGAGAGGGACTTTTTCCAAGACCATGTAGTGATAGGACAAGGGGTAATGGCTTTAAACTGAGAGAGGGTAGATTTAGAGTAGATGTAAGGAGGAAGTTCTTCACAGTGAGCATGGTGAGCCACTGGAACTGGTTGCCAGAGAGGCTGTGGATGCCCCATCCTTGGAAGAGTTCAAGGCCAGGTTGGATGGGGCTTTGAGCAACCTGGTCTAGTGGAAGGTGTCCCTGCCCACGGCAGCGGGGTTGGAAGTAGATGATTTTTAAGGTCCCTTCCAACCCAACCCATTTTATGATTCTATGATCTCTTTTTTTTTTCACCATTCCTGTATCATGACCAAAACAAAGTATGGTGTACCCTGAACCACCCAGCTGTGAGTAATAACCATGAATAGCCTGTGCATCAGTACAGAAGGAAGCAACAGAAATCCTTGGAGAACAAAGCACTAAGTCTGTGGAAGCGATGCTTAACTACAGACTGCCCATTCAGTCAGATATTCACAGCCCTGAACCCACACTAAAGTTCTTGAGCTGATTTTTCACTTGAAACTAAGGTCCTGTCTTCCTTTTCAGAAGTGGTTAGAGGACAAAAGGCTGGTCATCTCTCTTACCTGCTCATTCAGTAGTTTAAGTGCCTGTTCAGAGAACAGCTGATTTGGAATTTATCTTTTTTTCAGGCTGAAAACTCCTATCAGAACTACCCAGATAGAAAGCAAAATGAGCAACTCTGCTCCTTCCAATGCAGCCAGACAGAAACCAAACAGTGAACAAAGAAATTAAGCTGCACTCAGTTAGAGGAAGCACAACTGTGGGCATGACACCAAAGAAGTTGTTTAGGATGAAATGAGGCTTAGAACTCACTTAACACACACATACCCCAAAATGTACAAATACTCCTAAAAACCTTAAGTCTTTGAATGTCAGGACTTAAAGAGTTAAGAACAGAGCGAGTGAAGAAGAGCTAGTGAAACTCATCACAAACTGACTCTAAACACAAGCTGTTTTTTTACCTTTTTTATATTCCACTGGAAAGTACAGCAATAAAATAACATTTCAGGAGTAGATGGATAATCATGTGTCACTGAGAACAAGATGACATGGTAGCACCTGGAACCAGACACTAGCCATACAGCACAATTCAAGAACAGCCTGCTGAACACAGAGGTTGTTTTCTTGGACATAATTAGTTTGTGTTGGTTTGAACAAATAATCTTGTTTTTCCTTCTTTTGCATCTCAGAGATGATGCTAAGGTTTATATAAAGCATGTGTACAACTATAAAATTTTAACTGGGGAAAGTCTCAGAAGTCCTGAAAGTTCAAGATGTCCAATGGAGAAAAGCTTAAATCACTTAATTTTGAATTTTTAACCAACAGTGTTTTAGTTTGACTTTATGTTGATTTGATTCATTCTGCCCAGTATGGATTTAAAAAGGGGACTGCCGTGTTAACAGTTCCTGTATGTCACAAGCATAGATAACTTACCTTACTGCATGAACTACAGAAAATGAATACATTGCATACGAACTCATTTAAACTGTGACAATTAATATAATACGATGGGCAAGACAGTACCCCACTAGACAGAACCCCAGGCCAGTGCTCTGTATATACTAATAAACACCAGTGTAAGGCAGTGAGAGGAATTCATACCATTGAGGGTAAAGCCCCATTGAACTTCATCCCTATATATAACATCAAGAGGCTTACTACAGCACATACCCATTCAATGAGAGTTAGCGTAAGATTTACATGTCTCACCTGCAAAGTGCAAATGCTCATCTGAAGTGATTTTAAAGGAAAGAATTTCCTTTTTTTTTTTCTTTTTTTTTTTTTACGACCAGTTTCTTGACTGAGTTCAATATTGCCATTGCTAGGCAGAACTCTCTTTGGAGTCCTAATTATAACAGAAGCCATAAGATGAGTAGACTAATTTCACTTTTAAAGGTGAAAACTGAGAAAAGAAAGAATTCTAGAGTAAGACAGTTGAATCATCCTAAATTCCCAAGTGAATTAGTACACGTTTACCCAGCTTGCAGATACAGCTGAAGGCTCTTCAAATGAATTATGATCTCTCAAAATAAAGAGCTAAGGTCAAGCAAAATTGCTATCTCAATACATCTACTAATTTCACACAGACTAGAAGAGTAAGTATAAAACACACATGTAGAAAAGGAAACCACTTCCTATTTACACTGATGGCTGTTGTAGTTCTAACTCACCAGTTAGACCCATAGCGCCTCTGCTACTCAAACAGTTCTCATCTTCTGTGCTGCTGCATCAATATTAACACAACAGATAATGCTCCTAGAACAATGCCTTCCACCATTTGTACCGGAGTTTTCCCTTCCATCATGTATTTCTTCACTGTACATTGGTTACCTCCCACTGAAGTCTCTTCTTGTTTTCTGCAGGAGGATTTACTTTATCCACTCAGAGTATTCTCCCCCACAATTATCATTGCCTCATGCCGGCTTGACATTCAGGCTTTCAGCAATTGCTCTTAATGAGACAGATAAAATTGCAGTTCATTAAATAAGTTCATTTTACCCTAGTTGTACATTTGTCTAATCAGCTTGCATCTTGATGAGGCTTATGCATACATGTGTGTACAAAAGCCATCACACCTAAATAGCAAGTGTTTTCTTTCACATGTTGCTTAAGACCACAAGAATTTAAGTCACTGTGTTAGAAAAGTACTGCAATATCTTAAAAGTCTCTAATTTCTAATTTTTGTTTTTTTTGTTTCAGTTAAC
Organism: Pandion haliaetus; assembly: GCA_013401275.1. Classification (NCBI taxonomy): domain Eukaryota; kingdom Metazoa; phylum Chordata; class Aves; order Accipitriformes; family Pandionidae; genus Pandion; species Pandion haliaetus. The sequence goes on along the minus strand of VYZV01020088.1, from coordinate 2,641 downwards.
TGTGACCCCAGTGACTTCTGTCCAGGTTTTCTTAAAAACTCTTACTAGCTATATGCAAAAGAATATTTAGTTCAGTTTCCTAAACAGCATCAATTCTAATGCAGCCAAGACATGTTTCATTAATGCAGCAGCTCACAGGGAAGCAAGAAAAATGTCCTAGGCAGAAATTAGTTGCATTTAAATCATACAACTTATGTCTGAAAAATACACCAATTAGAATATACCTATCAGAAGATAATTATTGTGGCACAGCAATATTCTTTTCCCCCAGAAGACAGATAGAAAGAAATAGATGAAAAGTATTTGGTGCTTAGCTAGAATTATAGTGTTTTGTGGGAATGCACTATAGCTTTCTTATTGATTTGCCAAAAATCTAAGTGGTTTTGGTGTACTTTATGTCAGCTCCTATGAACAGAAAGTAATGTTGTGTAGGTTGCATCAAGATGATAGAGGGCTTGCTCTTCTAAATTCTTAATTAATAATAGGGTTTTTTTTGTATAAGGAAGCACAGGAAATAGTAAAAAGTTCAAAACTTGAAACTCATTACCAAATTAAGTTTATCTCACCACCTAAAAGGAAAAAAAATCAAGAAGTTTAAGGGTTACTTAGTTTATTGCACTCTTTCTCCCTGACCTGTTATCCATACATCCCTGCTAAAACTAACTCCTATTATACAGCTTTTAGATTTTTTTTCCCTTTAATCCATCCAATTACCATGTTGACATTGCAAGTGAAGAATGCCTAGGGAATACAGATTTATTCTCAATATCCCTAAATGCCCGTAAAGTGGAAGCAGCCAAAACCTGTTCAGGTTAGTTACAGTCTGTACTTTTTTTACCTGTATTTGATTTGTATTTCTAGATTAAGAGGAAAATTTCATTATTGCTTGTTTTGGGTAAGCCCTTATCTTACAGGGGAAGAACACACCACAAAAAAAAAAATCAATTTAACATAAAAATACTGTTGCCATAAAGTAACATCAAAATAACTCATGTCAATTAGTCACTAAAGTAAACAACAACATGATACTTTCTAGAAGTATATGTGTGACCTGAAGAAACACTGTAAAAAGAAAAATAGAGCTTTATAATAAAAAGTCTGGGGAGTCTTCAAATAAAGTTTGCAATTAGTATAGAGG
>VYZV01020085.1:145213-180606 GCA_013401275.1 Pandion haliaetus | reverse complement strand
CCCGGCCGCTGGGTGTCGGGGGCGAGGGCGCAAGGTGCGGGCCGGGCGAGGAGCGGTAGAGCCGGGAGCGCCCGGCCCGGCCGTCACGGGGCTCCGGAGCTGCCTTCCCAGCCCCCCTAATTGGCAGCAATTAAAACCTCCGAGGAAGGGCCGTTTATTGCTCCCGGCTGTTAAAAGCCCCTCGCGTCCCTCACCTCGCCGGGCGTTTCTGAGCGGAGCGCTCATGTGCGGGTGTCGTTCCTTTCCAAGCTGCTCTTTCTAGCTCGCGTACATCGTTTTAGAGCAGTGTTCTTGCAACGTTTCCTTTAAAACCCAGCGGAGCCGGTGGAAATGCCGGCTGGTGTTCACCTCTGGTCCTACGGCACCTGCTGAATCTAGACAATGCATCGAAATTGCATTTCGATGGGAAAAACTAACGTGATGATATGCATGAGAAACCTGAAACGTTAAAGCTCAGAACAGCTGTAATTTCTCTAGACTCCCGGGTATTTCAAGCAAGAGTGTCATTATTAATTCACAAAAGCTTCTAGTCTAAATACGGCAGTAAAATGTCAAATGTTTCAATCAATATTTTGAAGGGGTGAAGACAGACAACATTTTCCTTTCCTGTTTTGTGTTACGTAGAAGCTGTGGTCAAACAGACCTGCTGGTTTTACCCACACCAAACCCAGGCAGGAGAGATTTGTACCCTTCGGCTTCAGAAGCATCACTTAAAACAGCCATGCTGTCTGCAAACTGCAAGACGGACAACCTGAGCTTGTAGTAACCCAGACTGAACTGTAACCCCTGTACTGGAGCAGGAACCTGGATGCTGACAAGTTCACTGTCAGGTATTAACTTCTTTATTGAAAAATTACCTCTTCTATAGGTCCTGATACCTGGCCTGTTTTTAAAGGCAATGCCGGGTCACTGAAACTTGCCCTGTATTTTTACCCTTTGGTTATCTGACTGTGGTAACCCAAAAGATAGATTCAATGGCCAATCACATTTAGTTTTTACATGAGTTTTAGCCCAGAAAAAAAGGTGGTCGGGTTGTTGAACACATTTCTTATGCTCATGTTTTGATTCCAGCTGGAAGGATAAAGAGCGTGTAGATTTCCTGTAACTCCAGCACTGATTTTGTATCTGGAAGAGAGCAGGGAAAGAACGGTGCGGATGGTTCTTTTCATCCCACCCAGTATCTCTGGCTCCACCAAAACCACTTCTTGTGCCCAACAGAAGAGAGAGGAAGAAAGATACAATCGTAATGTTGTTTTTCACTGGGTTCTCTGGTTTCCTTTGTCGCAAGTTCTTCTGATGCTGCGGAACCCTCGGAAGTTGTTTGTGGAATCAAGTGAAGTTTCCAGGACCCAATTCTCAGTTCACGTGTAGAAGAAAACTTCAGGGTAGCGGTGGGCTTCCTCCATGCCAAAGTTGTTCAGGTTGTTAAGCACGACCTTGACATCAACCAAACCAGCCTTGCTACTACTGTTAGCCAACATGAGTGTAAAAACTTTGAGCAAAACTCATTGCTGCTCCTCAAACATTCTACTGCTCTGCATCTAACTCAAGGTACCTTCTCTTGGTATAGTACTGGCTGCCAGCTCCACACCACGTACAGTATAAATCCATAACTACTAGTGCCATCTCTGAGCCCGGCATCAGCCATGTTACTTAACCGAGGGATGAGGCAGGGAAAAAAGGCCTTTTACAGAACTACAGAAGGCAAAAGGTGTATGAGGCTAAAGTTCACACACCCATCATAGAGAAAAAGCGACCGCAAGAGGCACTTATTTCTTTAGGTATATACTGTGCTGTGCATTTTTTATTGAGCTTCCTGTTCCGACAGCCCCGTCACTTCGTCTGCTTGTCCCTCTCTTACATGGAGGGAGGAATGACCCTGCAGAGTTCCCTTTCATGCTTTGGGCAAAATCCTTCCGGCTTCATTGCTTCTTGCGCCATTGCTTCTTGCTCCATTGCTGGCCCCTGCCTCTTTCTCCGAGTCTTGCCCCTCCTTCCCTTCATCTCAGTCTTCAGTTCCAGCATTTTAACCCTTTTCTGGCTGCACTGTCACCACAACATAGCCTCCTCATTAGTGGATTCATTACAGCGACCTCTTCCTCCCCTGCTACACAAAGAAAGGCTAGACATCGGTGGCCGACCCGAGAATGTCGTCCTACTGTCAAGGCAGGCAAGAGCTCGGAGGTTTGACTTGGTAGTAGATGGCAGCAGTCACCGACAGCTGATGCTTGCTGGGAACAGAATGTATATGCATAGGTAGGGTGAGGTATGGACTGCAAGCTAGACGTCCCTAGGTAGAGACCCCCAAATAGCGACCACTCTGCACCGTTTTGCGGCTTCTTCTGCAGGTTCCTGCTGAATCTTTGTTCACAGCATTTTTGCTTTTTGCTTCTGATCACTTTGTACCCACTCAGCAGTTGAGTCCGGGTCCTTGCCATCCATTTGGTAACCGTTGCACAACCCTGCCTACCCAAGGCATTCCAGGGTGAACGTGGACAGCAGGTGGCAATAGCAGAGCTCGCGACATCCTTTGATTGCGTTCCCTCCACTCAAATAATTGTCAGCCTGTACTGGAATCACCATTTCATGTCATAAATATTATAAACATATCCATGTTAAATAGCAGCAACAGGAGGTCTAAGCATTCATCTGGAGTGATGGAATGGAAGGAGTTAAGTAGCTTTGATTGGAACTGCCCATACAATATGACCAAAGATTTCTTTGTTCTTGAAATCTGGAAGCAGTTTTCATCGTGAAAAAGATGAAAAAGTGGAAAGTCTTAATTTCATTTGAATGCTTACCTAGCTAAATTGTAGGAGTTGGATTTGATAGTGGTAACAGAGAAGGCAGTAATGGTATATGTCTTAAGAGAAAAAGGGGGGCAATCCTGCAGTTGTTATTAGCAGTAATACTTACTGCCATTAAAGTGAGTGGAATGAGCATGTTTTGCACGAAATATTATGCTTCTCTTAGTACAGGACAAAATGTGGGTTTATATGGTGTAAATTTTAGTTTGTCAGTTTTGACGTCTCTAGGCTGCAAAGAAAAACAGAATAAGAAGACCTGAAGCTATAATAATTATTCCTGTCACTACCCTTCTGTGCATTTTTATATTCAAGAGAAAGGACAGCAGCAAGCAATTCACAACAAGCTGTTACAAAAACACATCAGCATGCTTTGGTTTACCTATGAAGTTTACTAAACAGGAAAGTCACATGGGCTGAAGAAGGGAAAGGAAACTGTAAATGGGAAGAAATACACCCATACCTGACCAAGTGCTGTGGGATAAGTTAGTCCCTACGGCTTCTGTCATTCCTCATATTTTTACCAGGGCTGTACAGATACTATCACTTCTACACATATTCAGTACAATAATATTTGTCAAGCCCTGTGCTTCACGAGGTAATTTTTGTTTTATCCAAAGCGAACAGCAAGGATTTTTTTCTTTTTGCCAAGTGTTAATGGTTGAAAAAATAGGTATCAAGGAAACGATAAACAGAATGTGCCTGTTTTGTCCTCTTAGAGCAGGCAAGAAGAATGATCTATGTACTGCAACAGAGGTGAAGAGCAGTTTTTTGGGCTCACCCAACTTCTTGAAACAAGTTCCTGATATCTGGTGCAAAAAACCACTCATAACCTTGCACACCTCTCAAGCAACATCCAAAAAGTTACAACAAACGGTCTCTTTTTTGATAGGGAATTACGAGACGCAACGTAAACACTGTGGAGTGGTACAGTTTTCCATAAAACTGCTTTTGCTCTGTCCTTTGGCGGCAGGAGGTAACGTTTGCCAAATCCATTAACTTACGCAATTTAGAACACTGCTATTTTTATGAAATATACTACTCATTTATACCACCTTTTAACTGTTCAATAGCTACCTGCTGTTTTACTTTAGTTGCGTTGTAGCCTTGCCTGGGTATTGTCTTGTCCCTTGTACATACACAAAAGTCAACCCCTTGCCCAAAACTCAGCTTTATGTGCATTGAAGAGAGACACGGATACTCAGAATGATGGACAGATTGGTAAAGCATAAACTGGTTTTAGCTTAAGTGCCACAGTTCAGTTCCGTCCTGGCAACACATGGTATATATTGAACAAGACTGCTAGGGGACGACTACATGCTGTATCCACAGAGGGATTTGAAGGCTGAAGGCTTCCCCTTTCAGGTACCTGGCTTCCTTTTTTTTCTGGCAGTACGTTGCCAGTCATCTCACAGATCCAGCGTATCGACTTCAGTAGTTGTGTCCCCAGGTTTTCCTGGAGACTTTGTAGTTGCTTTCCCCACAACCCCCTAAGCCCTGCATTTGTAGGCAGTCTCAGATCGCTGTAGCGCCACGGGTGATGTCTTTGCCTCCAGTGGCTTCTGGAGTTGTGCATAATCTTGTTGCCCAAAGGAAAAAGCTGTAGTTCTCTTTCCTCCCTGTGAGAGCTGTTCATGTTACATATTCCTGAGATCTCGCATATGGAAAATACACTCTAGTCCTCAATATGCCTGCTCTTCAATATACAGGTGTTAAAATTTCACATGCGTACCTGAGTTTGATTACAGCATCCTCTGCTTGAAAGTCAGCATATATGCATGTGTATTATTTCTTCCCGTTGTTGCCACAGCTGTATAAGTGTATGGGCAGCAGCAATTCATTTTCTTCATGCCAAGGCTAGCTCTGCAAGTTTTACTGCTATAATTAATCCCGCTGGGGGAGGAGAAGGTCATTTAAAAATAAAAGGCAAAACAGGGTAAGAAAGAGGGTGGGTATAACTATGTCATTATAAAGACGACACATCAGAATGGTGATTTTCCATGCTGTATGGTAATAGCCATCCCAGTATAAAGCACCTTTATACAAATAAAACTGTAGACTTGTTAGGAAGTTGAGATAGCAGGGAAATTGTGTTGCTTCCGTTCTATCACGATAATTAAAATGGTACCTATTTTTGACAGACAAGCCCCAAATAACCTATGGCAGTTTAAAATTACTTCATTTGGCCAATGATTTTCCACAAAGAAGCTTGTCCTTTCATGTGAAGTAAAATAAACTTTTCCAACCCGCATTTCCATTTGCTGTCCTTCATTACTGCTAACACCTTTCCCAGAAAGGCATGCCACGTCAATGAATCCTGTTCTCCTAATAGCACATTTTCATGAAGAGTAGTTAATGAAGGAGCAGCAAAGATCAGGAGGGGCGGGAATTTTGGGGAGGGGGCTGGGGGTGGGAAGGAGAGCCTTGACAGATGGTTGCCCAGAACCAGGGCTGCCAAATGTCACGTGGCGAGAAAGAGGATGCGTGGCCAGGGAGGAAGGGAGGCAGGTAGCCCCTCCGCCCCGAGCTCCTGCTGTCACCTCTAGGCTCGCATTAAAAGAGTTTAGGCAGCCCCTGCCAGGGTCGCTCACCACTCCGTACCACCCCCCGCTCCTGCGCTCCGCTCTCCCGCTGTCTTCCAGTGTCTTCCACCGCAACCGAGTCCCATTCACGCACTAAAGTAAGATTAAACCCTCCGTGAGTGAAGGGCAGAGGGCTCCGCGTGCCCGCGCAGTTAGGGGAAGGCCTCGCTTGCCCTGACGCCGTCCCGCTGGTGCTTCCCCATGCCAGAGCCTTTCCTCTCCCTCCACGCCAGCCCACTCTCAGCCCCGTCCCTTGCCGGCCACGCTGCGGCTCAGCACCCGGAGCCGGCTGGCCCCTGCCTCCCCCTGCCACGCACCGAGGCTGTCCACAGCGGCCTTCTGCTCCCGCCCTCCCTGCGCAAGAAGGGGCTCCTGCTGCTGGCAGTGAGGCAGACGCAGCCAGCACTTCACCAAAATCCACCCAGGAGGGACCCTGACGGAGGAAAAAGAGGAGGTGTGTGCGGCAAAGCCCAGACGCCTGAGCAAGGGCTAACCACGCCAACCCCCGGTACCGTCGGGGGCCGGGGGGGGCCGGGTGGCAGAGCCATAATGAGCTGGAGTGTCTTGAGCTGCGGAGGCCAAACCTCAGCTAGGGATGCAGAGCTCAAGTGAGGGTGCAATACCATTGCCTGTCGTCTTCAGCCTGCAGTGTTGGCTGACCTGTCACGCTGACTCACCTCTTCAACACCACGCGGGGAGAGGAGGGCTAAAAGCCTTCTTCAGGTACCCCCGCCCTGCAAATAAGGACTCCAGGACATTCCTCTTACCTTCCCCATTCTTTAATTGTACATCCCACTCCCCCAGGCTAGCACCCCTATCCTTTGCATCCCCACTCTCCCTTTCTTTTCTCCTGAATACCTCCTTGTCCCGCTGCAGAGCACGCTGTGGGCCCCGCTCTGTGTTTGCGTTTGCAAAGAGGGTCCCAGCGCTGTGTTGAATGTGAGGGAGCACCTTGCCGCGGAGCAGGGGCCGCAGCTGGGCGCCGAGCCTCGCGCGCTTTCTCCGTACGATATACTGTATGTGCCACAGGTGAGGCGTTTCTGCAGGTGACGGCAGAGGAGCAGAGGAAGGGTCTGTAAGCCGCCTTCAGCCCAGTTGTCAGCTGGCGAGTTACCTGCTGTAAAAAAAGTCTTTTAAGGCACTGCCTTCCAAGCGGCCGTGGAGGCTTCCTCCTGTTATACGGAAGCCAGATTATCGCTGAACTTATTTGATCCACTCCTAGGGAGTAATAAAATACACATTTTGCTCAGTAAAAACTCCATCTGGTCTCTGAGATATGTTGGCATGGCAAGCGTCCACCTTCCATCGCTGTTGCTCGCAGTCCCCATCCAGCCACTTATCAGTTCATCTGTCACGAGCAGCAGAAAGATTTCCCTTGCATAGACAAAAAGTCACCTCCCTGAGGCTTCTAGTAACTGGTCCTGCCTCTATTCTGGCAACCGAAGCGGCACATTTTAAGGTTGTAACAGCCTAAAAAGGATTTAACAGGCTGCCCCTTCTGCTCAGGCATTCAGAACTGCCTCTCTACAAAGAAACTGTGTAACAGGGAGGGAAAGCATTGGGAATTAAAAATTAATCACTCTTGGCTTTTTTCTGGAAGAGCTCTTTTATAATGCTTCAGAGCAGACAGGAGTGTGCTGGTTAGGAAAATCAGCAAACTGAATGCCGTTCTTTTGAGAGAAAATGTGATGCCTTTCATTTGCAGCTGTGCATGCAGCGTCTTAATCCACCCTGTGTTTATCAGGTTCAAAAGCACTTTTATCAAATTCACCGAGGAAAAAGAAGTGCCGCAGGTTTGGGCGTAACTATCCTTCTGACACCTGTGGGTCAAGGCTGAGGCCTCGGGTCTTTCCTTTCTCCGAGGGGGGACCTGCTTCCCTCCCTCTTAGCCTGAGTTTATTAAAGCTGCTGACCTGTTGCAGTTCCTCGTGATTACAGAAGTGACTCAGTCGCCTTTCAAAAGCATCACATTGTTTCAAGACAAAAACATTACTATCATGATGGTAAATATTTGATGGAAAAAATACCCTTTATCAGGTTTAACAGGTGCTTGCGGTTATTAGTTCTTCCGTCGAGTGTGTGTTTCTGCCTGCGTTTCGTTGACCCTGTTCAGAGGTGCTTTTCTCCCTCCCTGCTTTTTATCCTGTTGAGCCAGAATCCACCAGTATAGTCTTTTTCTTGAGGGCACAAGGCTTCTCAGACTTGTTTACCAGCTGTAAGATTAATCTTAACTACCCTCCAGTGATTCTAGGATCTCAAAGATGCAAAGGACACCTATTGATACATTAACCTGTGAACATCTCATGTGTGCAGAGTCTGGAGATTCAATTTTTGCTTTTTCTGGGCTTCCAAAGTCTCATGTCTTTTACAAAAAGGCACTGAGACTGTTCAGTGTGAGTAAAAAGACTCAGAATTGGAGGTCAAAGTGACAAAGGACAAAGATGACCTAATTGTGGAGGTGTGTGGGGGCTGTTTCAGAGTAGTGGAAAGAGTGGAAATAAAGGAGGTCAAAGAGTTTCAGAAGATGCTTCTGGCTGAGTATGTTTGCCAGGTCACGAGCTGCAACGGGAAACATGGAGTGTAATTCAGCTCCAGATTGTAGACATCTAAATTTAGCTATTAAATGTAGGTAACTGCCTGTGAGCCACATACCTAAACTTCCATTTCAAGCAATGGAGACCAAGCCCTTAAGAGTTATTGGGGCCTGGAGAGCTACCGAGCTCATCCTAAATTAGACACCTACCAGGCCAGTCAGTCAAAGACCCACTCCTGCTGCCGCTAAGGCACTTCTTAAACTGTGGCAAGTCTATTTGGCACATACCCAGCCGCCTAGAATTCCCCAGAGGCAGGGGAACCACACACATCTCTCTGGTGGCTGTGTTGGCAGGGGGAAACTACGAACCTGTTTGCCCACACGGAAACACACCGGATGGTTGGGACAGCTGAGCGTAGTGCGTCCTTCAGTGCAAGCCTCCTTGAATGTCCCAAAAGCTGCTCATATACTTGCTTGTTTCACGTGGTAGACACATGAAGGACGTAAACATGGCATCAGCTGCTCCTGGGAAGCCCAAGAGCTTCATCTCTTCAGTCTCTCTGCCAGCCTTACTAACGTGGGCATAGTCTGGACTGTGAGGCTGTGGACAGGAGCTGTAGGACTCGCGGGTCTTTGATGAGAGTGCCTAGATATGTCTGCAGTAAACACTATTAATTGAAAAGATGTGGCATGACAACCCTGGCACTTTATACTTATGGGGTATATATGGAACATATAGGGAAGGTTGAACCCAAATTTTATAGCTCCAGCAGTAACATCTATAGCTCTCTGGTTTACAAGGGAAAGGGCACTTTCATGCATTTCATGTGTTTCTCTTTCATCTTACCCTCTACTCAACCTAAAAGGAAATAAAAAAAAAAAAAAAGCCCAAACAGACCCACAGTGACATTATCAGAGCTTATTTTTATCTCTTTCTTTGCAGAGTTCACTAACAAGGTTACGAATCTTTGTGGTATATTTTGGTATATTGCACAAGGATGACAAGAATTTAACTACTAATGGATTTTCACAGTAGAACATAAGATGAGTACAGAGCATTTCTGGAAATACAGTTTGTTTATACAGTTCGACATAAGATGTGTGAACACACGAACACTTAACAGCAGATATTAAGAATAGATGCCATCGGCTAACGCAGGAGGGTCTATGCACAGATAATGGACTTGCACTTCATGAGAAGGCTCTTGGTCCCTCGCTGCTCATTGCACAGTCCCTTCACAGGGTATTTGTGGTACACATCTGCCTTAAAAGCATCGTCAGCTTTGTCTATGCCACAGTTTCTACACGGTCGTGTCCTTTCTTGCTGTTGTTAGGCTTCTGTTTGCAACTAAAGGCTGTTACTTCCATCTGCTGTGGGCAAAAATCTGCCTCTGAAAGAGTCTCACTGTCCCTTGGCAGCGTGCCACAGAAACGTTCCTCCACAAAAACAGTAGCCGTCAGTGCTGGATTTTAGGGACTGCAGGATCATCTTCAGTACATAACAGCGCACCTTTGCATTAGTTATTATTAGGTCCCTCCAGGAGATGAATTTTCTGGGCCTGGACTTCTGAGCCTCTTGCATTCCCCAGATGGGCAAAGTGACTGATGTTACAGCTCATGCAAACACAGAGCAGCCTGGCGAGTTGCAGTGCTGTGAATCTTCTCCTTCTCTTTCTCACTTTTAAGCAAGAGAGCTTGAAAGGGAAGTGATTCCTCACTTGCAACCCATATATATATATGTCACTGTGCTCTGCTGTCTACCCAACAAAAGATTTCCTCTCTCCTACACCCTTTGTAATCATTATTGACAGCATGATTCTTCTGATTGTCAGATTTATAACCCAGGTATCACCTTCAGATTGAAACTTGTCTTCAAGTTCCTTGCATCCAAACTATGCTTAAATTTTTGCCTGCTGTTCTGAGGAAGTGATCCTTCCTGTCTACTCACACACCAAAAAACTTGTCAAATACAGGCACTGCAGTATCAGAAGAAGAGTGAGAACTGCTGGTTTTTTGTCAGAATCCTTGTCTGTAATTCCTGTCACGCCCAGAAGCACTACTCACTGATCAAGACGCCGTTGCACTTGGAATTGCGCAAAGCTTGTAAAAAGGACAGGGTCCCAGAAAACTTTACAATCCAAGTGTACGAGACAACCCTCGGGCAGATACAGACAAGCAGGCAGGAAAATCAGGAAGTCATTATTGGTCAGCATGGCGGTAACAGTACTTCCCGCACACCTGCAGCATAAGAGTTTCAAGATTTTTGCTGGAAAGCTTTGAAAAGCACAATGCATTCACTGCATAAATGTTTATGGCATTCTTCTGCCCTATGTGATGGCTGCATGGGAGGGAGCACCAAAGGGATGCATCAAGAAACGCAACAACTGGCCAGCTGGTGGCTGGAATCAGCATCTTTGTAGAGAATCTGGGGTGGCAACACAGTGCAAACATGCCAGGGAAGTTCTTGAAAATGAAGATAAGGACATGTTGGATGAGGGCGAAAAAAGAGCAGAGGATGAATGTGGAGTTCAAAGAAAGCGACAGAGAGGAAAGAAAAGAAACGAATGGAGGGCAGAAGCGGTTACATATGGTGGTAAGGGTGCAACCTTTAGCTCAGCAAGTCCCTAAGCTGCTGATTGTGGGAAGAAAGAGAGGAACCCTCTACACTTCTAGTTTTCTGCCCATGCTCTGAGCATCTCTGAGACTCTGCAGGTGACTCCAAGGACTGTGAGATAAGGTAAATACAAAGGAGAAGTCTTGCAAGTAGGGTTAGGCATTTGCACTGGCAAATGTTTTGGAAACTTTGCACTGAAAAGTAATGGTCTGTACATTATTTTCCCTAAATACACCTAATGACCAAAAGTAGGGTATGAGTTCAGATGCCATGTTTTTGTTACCAGGACAGACGGAAGAATGAAGGACCTATATAGGATGTGGGACTCAGCACCAGAAACTTGCCTGTATTACAGTTACAAATTTCTTAGCTGCATTTAGCTGGCTAGAGAAAAACTATGACGTCTAGCTAAGATACTGGTATCCAAATAAATCCAATTCATGCACAGTCCACATTAGATTATTTGCAGGATACAAAAGTGTCTCTTAAATTTATTGAGTTTTCCCTCCAACCACTCAGCACCTTTTGCGCTACAACCTGTTACCCCTGGAACATCTCTGCCTTCAGAGCTGCTCACCTCACCGCAGCCTTTTTTTGCCCTTAATATAAAATAGAAGAAGTTTTGAACCAAACATCACTTACAGTGAAACTCTTGTCATTTAAAAGTTAGCCTACTAATCTAAAAGTCAATCTACTGATTAAGTTCTGGATGAATAAATCAAGAAAGTGGTTCATTTAATTCCTTAAAAATAAGCGTGTACTTACATTTGCAAAGATATCGTAAGTCCTTTAAGATAGAGCTTCAATTTTTTCTTCAGCTTGATATCAAAACTGTGGTTCAGGTGCACTCGGAGGTAAATCCTGTATTAATAGTCACTGATTGCCCACACTGGGGGACCTGTTCAAGAACCTCGCTGCCCCCTCCTTTCTCATGTGTCTAGGTCTTCCTCGGGTGGAAAAGAGCCTCAGGGAAGGACAAGGAGCACAAACATCTGGATTTCCTGTAGCATGCAGTCAAGGTGGAGTCAGAGTGGGTATCTGGGCCCCAATGCTCTTTGATCTGTGACATGCTATACCAAATAATCTCTACTTCTATTTGTTATGTAAGAGTGGTGTGATTTTTTGAGCTGTCAGATACGGTATGCAAATCTGTAACTACTTTACAAAGCAGGTCACAAAAATCCATGAAGGGGAAGAGGTTAACAGGACTGTGTTCAAAGGTCTTTGGCAGCCACTTCTGTCTCTTTCCTGTATTTTTTATACTAATCTCTTGAATATTTTTATGTTGTTGTCATATGTGTTTTCCACATTTATTGCTTGAGAATACTTATTTGTTGCTATTATTGAGCTGTTTATGTGTCTGTGGCTGCTCTTCTCATGATTCTTCTCATTTTTAAAATGTTCATTAATACCTTTGACAAAAAAAGAAGCATGCGCAATAATTCGTAGACATAGCAAACCTCAGAAAAGCTGCTTAGGGTTCTGAGCGCTCAGTTTTAATTCTGTCTGTCCCTTTAATGTCAGCTGAACGCTTAATACTGATGAGAAGACAGCTGGTTGCTCAGACATGGATGTAGAACATCTGCTGGCTGCTGTATAAGCATGAGACTTGGAACAGCTTCCACTCACTGTGCACCTGACTTTTTTGAAAATGGTCCAGTTTTTGTGTTTGTGAAATGATTTGGTGCTTTTATTCATCATAGAGCATCTCCTCATTCCTTCTTTATCCATCCTTGAATGTGTGCCACGCCATCTGAAAATAAAAGATTGAATTGGAAGGCTAGCGCTTGGTTTTTAGCTCTTACACAGTTCTTCCAATATTTCCTTTAGTTAAAACAAAAAGACATGATTGTTGGAGTGCCTGCAAGTCTGCGTGACTGTCTGCTTTGCCACAGGTGGCAGAAGTGAGAAAAAGAAACACACAAATGCTCACAAGCTTGGAGTTACGGGCAAGGGGCTGCTAGAGAATCTGCATGGGGTGAAGAGCCTCTGGTCCTGCAGCAGCTGAACTGTGAGGTCTTCTTTCTGAAACAGGTAAAGCTTGTGACTGGTAAGCGTGCCCAAGCGATGAATTAAAACAGCAGCGCTGGAATCCACTCGCAATAAAGAGATTTAAAGAGCTTCCAGGTCCCTGATTGTAGCTGGGTGAGCATCCAGTGAGGAGAAACCTCTCTAGGGCTGTGACCCACCCTCAGAATGCTTCCCGTGCTGCTGGGACCTTTCAGCAAAATACCACAAGATGGTTTGCCAGTACTGAATAGGTACATGTACAGATGGCGGCTTTCTAATTCTGTAAAATGCTTTCTTTCCAACACACAACTCAGGCGTGTCATTCCGTGCTGGTGTGCATGTGCTCATACAGTTTGCTAAAAAAACACCCTTTATGTTACAGGGACAAATGGGGAGATGGGAACTTTATTTAAGGTGACGCAAAAGGAAGAGGAGATGCTTTTCATTGCCTCTTTCCACTTCATCTTAGGCACTTTCTCAGAGCAGGACCCGCGCAGACATACGGACCTGTATAACCTCCAGTGTACAAATTGATTCCCAGGGTGGGGTGGGAAGGTGTTGGTGCGCTCAAAGTTAAGCACAAGGCTAAGGACTTGCAGACCCAAAGTTGGGAATGTAAGTTCTCCAGGGTCAGGAGCACGCCTGACGACATACATGTCGTCAACAGCATGCTCTCATCCAAAATTCCTGTAACTGTGTTTGCTGGCACATCACTTGCATCTCTTGGTCATGCTTACTAGCTACAAACGGTGCTTCATGAATGCATCTACACGTTTGGACTGAACTTAGCTCCCTGGAGTGAGGGTGACAGGAGCCTGCTGGGATAGGCACTAGGTGCTATCCAGTGTCCAGCACAGCCAGGGCTTTGGGTCTTGCCCAGAACCTGCAGGTACTATTGCTATAGAAAAAATACTTTTTGCCTACTTTGACAAGATATGAGAGGAATTGCTGCTCCTTAAGGAAAAAGGGAAATTATTATTTAGGATTTCAAAGATTTCTACAAGGTACATTTTTGCTCCTCTTTGTTTGGATTCTGCATTTTTTACGCCTTGCTAACCATGTTCACTGGATCACTTCTTACTCCCTTTCCAAGCAGAATTTATGAATTGTGCCAAGAAGTGTTGGTCTTTTTAGATCTCTGTCTTACCCGCATGGGACCAAATAGCTGTGGGGATTTAGGCTATAAGCATTTCAACAGCTGCCTGCTCCTTCCCTTTGCCAGGGAGAACAAAATTTCTTCTTTCGGCTGGGCTACTGCTGTCCATAGGTCAGGGCAGCAAACCCAGTTCATCTGCTTTTTAGCTACAATAAACTTTGAACTGGAACACTTAAAGTATATGCTTGATTACACTGGTACTCGTCTGGGCGTGTGTGGATGGACTAGAAATTGTCTGGGTGACTGTAGTGCCTTTGGCAGGTCCCTTCTACAAATGCCCTGTGAGGAAATAGGGACACACCGATCTCCATTTTTGATTGTAGACAGAATCAGGTTTGCGCTTACGCCAGTGGTTGTGACAAGGCTAAAGTGTATGTGCTTGGGTACAAGTCCAAAACCTCCTGGCAGGTGCATTCCCTATGAAGGTTGAAAGGCAAAGGCAGAACTCATTTGCTTTAATTTAGGCGTTTGAAGGTATTTAGCCTTAGATTGTCATTGTAGGCTCCTTTTATAATCAATGACCAGGAAAATGTACCATGAAAGTTGGTATGTGTCATCCTAAAATGAATGCCTGTGAAACGTTAGGCAAGCAAGCGAGACAATTCCTCTGTTTCCTTCCATCATACTTAAAGAGAACACAGGGTACTAGCTCCGACTGCTGTGGATGACTGGGGATTGGTGGCAATATTTCAATGTTTACTGAACTTGGACTTCCCTCTTCACAGGTAACAAAAGTAGAACACAACTATGAAGGCATAAGAATCAGTGACAGAAGGACTCGAGATGATAGACATTTACAGTGACCATCAGGACTGCGTGGCTCTCCTCCAGGCGTGATAAAGAATGGAACAGCTGACTTGTTAATAAATATATACAAGTGATCATGTCACATTTATTATGCCACGCTGAGATGAAACCTTAACCCTGACTAACTCTAGCCCTAGGAATACCAGTTAAGTTATAGATATTTTATTTTTGCATTATCCTGAAGAACAGAAATATTGCTAACACTGAAGTCATGCTGAAGAAACTCCAAAGAAATACTAACCAGTGATCGTAGTCTCTTTACCAAGAATAATAATTAGCAAACACATATGAGAATGACAAAATACATAGACGCTTACGATTTAAGAGCAAATTATCAGCTTTCATGAGGATAAATTCTGACTAATTTTGTGTCTTTTCCGTAGCAAATTAATAAAGGAAGGGAGAAAGAAAACCAGGCAAATAATTTACTGGCTGAACTTCCACACAACAGGCTGTAAAAGAAACTTGAAAACTACAGGGTTGTATGGTCTATCATTAATCAAAACTTGCAAGAGGAAGGAAGCAAAGGATAATAAAATCAGTCTGACGTGAGGTTAAATCTGAATTGTTCGAGTGACCAGTACCTGTAAAAGTTTCTTGTGTACTATCATCAGCCAGAGTTAAAAAGAGAATTAGCCAATTATCATAAAATGTGTGTGTAATTCATCAGCAACATGTTACAGATCTGAAAACTATTTCAAGTTGGAGATTAGCATTTACTCTCCTCAAACTTCTTTTCACCCAGCCATGCTGCAAAGCCTTCCTACAGTATTATTTTGTTCAAGTATCTCAGATAGTGAAGAAGGATTCAGTTTCTTCATCCAAATCCCTGGAATACATCCATTTGCCGAGTTTCAGGTTCTGCATTTTTTTGGTGTCCGTGGAGCAGGATGGGAGGGCAGCTGGTCGCAGTTGCTCGTGCTTTATACCTCTTGACATATAAGACCCTGGAAAAAAGCCGTGAGCATGCCATCGTGAGTATGTTGGCTTGAACATTTGGCCAGCGGCATACAAAACAGAAACCCGAGTGCCTGACCCCAGCAAGCAAACCATAGACTCAAAGTACGGCAATGCTGCCACAGAGGGAGAAGAAAGCAACCCATAAGGTAACACTGTGTAAGAACATGGTTAAAATCTTACTCCAGACTTAAAACTGTCTCTGGACTTTTGCATGGGTTCTCCACCCGGTTATTTTGTAGGGGCTGGTGGTAACAGGAGCTTGGCAAAACCGTGCAGGCGATCTTATTCACTCAACAGTTGCACTGACCAGGTGGTCCTCTGAGGTTGGCTGGGGACACAGACGCTTCTTTTTACACTTTCTAGGAAGCGTCCGGATGCAAGTAACTGAGCCAGGAAAAAAAATCTGTTCTTCATTCCTTGGAAAGCTGAGGTAGTACAGAAGAAATGCTTGGGGTTTTCCAGAACACGCTCCCAAAATGGTTTGGCGAAGAAGCATGTTTGATCAGAGAAACACAGACAACAGTGTCACATTTTTGGAGGGGTGGGAGAGGGGGAGAACTCTGGCAGTGTGGAAACAACCCGAGGTTGGTTTTTGCTGCCTTCTGTGCCTTGTGACACCATGAAGGTGTCACACAACGGGAGCCACGGGGTCTGTCATCAGTAATCTTCCCCCACCCTGTGGAGGCAGTTTCATTTACCTGCCCTCTGCCTCCAAACTGGCTACTGGTGTTGAGTGGAGAAGGTCTCAGTGGGGCCAGCTTGCGGTAAAAATATTTCCTTGCTTACGAGGATGATAGCAATTGGTCTAACTTGGTTTGACACTTTCTTAACCTCATTTGAGAACTGTTAAAGACAGGGTCTTCATCTTATCTGTTCCTTTTGCACACCCCTATTCTTCAGCCCTTGGAAACACGGTGGCTTTCTGCAGGAAAATTGTTTCTGTAGCGGAGGGAGAGGCGGCTAACCAAGTAATCTGCTCTAGAACCACATTCAGCATCGCTAACACACCCATAAAAGCCTGTGAAATGCATGCTAAGTAAAATTTATGGAATATGATTGTCATTTGCTTGTTTCCAGTGCCTCTTAGATTGTCAAATAAATTGTTGAAGATTAGGGCCTCATTATCCTCTTTATTGGAGGCAGGAACTGAGGGATGGGATAGCGAAGGAATATGAAAGATAACAAGGAAGAAAGTCACTCCTAAGGTTTTGGCCAGGATGGCAAATTCCCAACGAGCTAATGAAGACTTTGCAACAACCCTTTTTTTTCAACGCCTTCAGCTCAAAATGCCAACCAAATGAATCAAAATTAGGCGTGTTCAGCAGAGCAAGAAAGACTGCAGAGGACTGCTCCCGCGAAAATTAATAGAGACGTTCTGGAACCCCGGCTCAGATGCATGAACGAGACTGTAACCTCAGCTATCAAAAATTCATTATATATGTAGCTTTGGGGGATTAAACAAGCCATTTGAAAGATGGCAGACTATAGGAGAAATGAAAAACAAATTAAATATGTTCGTTACAGTATCATTACTTCATTTTCCCTTCAGAAACTGGCACGTATGATTTGGCTGAACAGACATGGAACAGTTTCTTTTGATCAGTATGAATTACAATGCATTTTGCCCTGCTGCCGCTCTCTGTTACTCCTTCCATGGCTCGGATTGCATAGGGTTTAATTAATGTACATCCTTTACACGGGGTCATTTTTTCATTTATAGTCCCACTCATAATTATATGAAGAGACAGCATCTACCCTGGATCAGAACTCCCTTGTTAGAGAAAATACACACACCCTTTTTTTTTCCTGAATTTTTGCTCTACAGTTTTAAAGGAAAATAACTTTGAAGCTCATCATTTCTGCTCTTTAATGAACATAATATTGGTCTAGGAAGAGAGCAAACCTAGAAATTAATAATCAGCCAGACTCTCTTACAGAATACTGCCCTGACAACTATACGCTTGGCCTGATGGGATGCACTTTAATAGTCTCAGCAACTAGTAATTGAAGGCACCAACTATCTCATTGGCCCTACCAAGACCACCTGAACTAGGGATCTAGTTTTAGGTATCCAGGTAAAACCAGTTACTCCTGATGTTCTATATTTTTGTGATTAGAGTGTGTGCCTTTAATTGGTAAAAAAAAATTAAACCAATGGAATATTATTGTGTTATACATATACCACTGCTAAAAGATTCAGCCTGCCTCCAGGCTGAAAAAGTTCAATTATCCCTTTTCAAAAGTAATTTTTTTTTCTTACTTCTCAAAAAAAGCTCATGCAAAATTTCATTTCACCCAGGCTTCAGCATTGCTTCTATTCTCATATAGATGTAACTCTACAGGCTTCAAAACGCCTCGTATAAAAGTTATTTAACTTTCAGAAGACTTGACTAATAATTTCCATTGGCGTTCAAGAGTTGTTGCATTGGAACTATTTGGGTTGTATTAACATTTACTATACTGCAAATGGTGTCGGACACCGGCTCCTTGAAAGCAAGGCAACTTTTCAGCTAGTCACTTTGCTGCTTCATTTCAAAATGCCTTACAGCACTATACTGTGCCTGCCTAAGAATCTTTGTTCTCTGTCATTTTCTGGTTTTGGCTGTCATCTGTATTTCAAGGAAGCAGAAGTAAAAGCAGCTCCTCTTTTTAACTATCCCACTGACATACGGGCATCACTGGTAAATTGAAAAAAAGGTGGCTCACCTCTTGGAAAAGTGTTTCTAACTAACTGCAGATACCAGAGTAATACTGGCTGTGTAAGTGCTACTCCTGTGCCCAGGGCTGGCAGAAGCTGCTCCACAGAGCTCTGTAGCAGCCGTGGAGAGCTTTTTACTCACTATGAGCAACCACTGAAATACATTCGAGAATCCACATATTAAGCTTAATCAAAAATGGGGGAGCAAACCCCAAACCACCTAAAACTCTCAGCACTGCAGTTTGCATCAAAGGAAATCCTCAGCTTGATTTTGCCCCCGCGTTGTTCTTTCTTTACTGTGACCTCTGCTATGCAACGCGTGTACCCAGATTCGGGTTAAGACACTAGGATATTTGGACCACAGCTAACTCAAGAGTTGTTCATATACTTTCTTACCATACAAATGACTGTATTTTTCCATGCTGCCAGGGTACTTAGTCCAGTCAGAAGGTAATTTCTGAGGTAGGTGAGGAAACATAACGTATAGACATTTTTTTACTTTAGATATACTGACATTGCATCATGACTTGGAAAGCGGGGAACATACAGATGAAAAACTTGGAAGCTGACTCGACGGCCATCACTCCCAGCAGCCTAATCCAGTACACCCACTCATTCCCACAGGCTGTGCGCAGTAAGTAGGGGTGCATTTCTCTTCCCAAAGCCACAGAAGCACCCTCAGGTGACTCCCGCAAGGTGAAGGTCCCTGTGATTCCTGCGGCCAAGGCAGCACCCATCCACCAGCACGCAGCTCTGCAGCCCCTGGGACGCGTGCTGCCCCAGCTGGGTTTTCTGTTCTGCTCTGACCACTTTGCACAGCTCAGGCGCTAGCAAAGGGCTGCAGTGCATCTGGAGACGGCCAGCAGAGAATTTCTGCCACACGAAGGGGCTTTTCATTGGCGTTAGGCTTGCAGAGCCAGCAGAGCTGTGCTCTGCACCAGCCGTGCTGCCCTTCTGTGGTTTACCGGTGCCAGGGCAAAAGGGCAGACTGGAGGAGAGGGACTGACAGAGGTCCGTGTCCATTTTCCAGGCAGCCCCAGGACGGGGGGCACTGGCAGCCCGCACACAGAGCGCCTGCACCAAGACCATCACCGGCTGTTGATGAGGAACACTGGTGTTTTTCATACGGGTGTAAGCATGGGAGGAAAAAACATCCTCAGCGGCAGCCCCAGCACAGCCAGGTGGTAACACACGACCGGAAAATTATCCAGCAGGCAACAACGGGACACCCGACACAGCTTTTGTTCAAAACATCCTTCAGCAAAAGTACATGCCTGCATGGGAGGGAGCAGACTGATACGCTGTGCCGGCACGTCTATGAGAGTGGAAGCAAGGAATATAAACTGCACTTTAAAGGAAGTTATTTGTTTTCATGTCTTTAAGGGATGCTGTCACTCTCTGTGCTCATCAGAAACAAACAGCAAACAAGTTTTTCAGGAAAGTGAGTGTGATCTTAACAGCATCTGACTCCACATGCGAACATTTTCCGAATACAACGACATTTCTATTGCTTTTTTATATAAAGCATCCTTGGGAAGAGTACTCCCTGACAGAGGACTTACTGTAAAAGCAGGATGGAAAAAAGTGACTGAAGCAGGAATATCTTTTTGTTTCAGTGCTGTAAACATGGAGGTGGGTGTTCGCATCCAGCTTGACACCCACGAGATCTTGCACTCAGCACTCTTCCCCTGGCACCCACTTCCAAACGGCATGAAGAGGGCTCTCACGCTGGCCGGTGAATCCCGGGCAGCGGCAGCCTCTGGGCTGTCATGACAACCCCGGGGCTATGGCCACGGGCTCCGGACGCGCACGCACGCTGCACGGAGGCTGGGTTTGTGGCTAATCCTTTACCATCAGCTGACTGTTGCCCTCTGCCAATGCTTCTTCCAGTTCAGAGATCACGGGAAGTCATTTCCACTGGGACGTTCATTTGTATTGCTGACTTAACGGTACTTTCTGACTAACGTACCAGATTACTCCGGGAAATAATATATCCACTGACCATTTTATCCATGGTCTAAAAAATAGTGTACCCTCTTTTGTCTCTTTCAATTCAGCGGTGGCCCCTAAACCATTTCTTTCCTAGGTTCAGGTCATTCCTGATTACTGCAGTGGTAGACTGCGGCCTGTGACAGAGAACGTGAACAGCAATATCCCAAGCACGTCAGCATCTCAGCGCAGTGTGACTGCAATACAAATGATTTTTGGACTCATGCTGTGACTATTCAGGGGAAGAGACTCTCCATCTCTACCACAGTAGCTTCACAGCTCTTAGCAGCGGAGCTTTTCCAGAGGGGGAACAACCTAGGTAATCTCTGCTGTTTCAGTCATTAGTCTGTGTCAAGTATTTCTTGCTGCAATAAGCTTTCAGTTTAATTTGTGGGTAGGATCATTCATATTCAGAGCAGTGGTAGCAGAGCTGTACCCAAACGGGATAAATGCTGGTCCTTACTTGCCACGGTATTACTGCAGTTTCATGATGCTGCTGTTGCCTGAATTAGAGGAAGGGGGATTAAGAGTGCCGTAGTCCTCCACTGGCACACCAGGGACGCGTTCAAGGAAAGACGTGCAGCCCCTGCTCCCCCCGTCCACACGTCAGCATCGCCAAGACCAGCACTAAACTGCACCAGGGCCACCACCAGCCAGGGCCACCACTCCCCAGGTGCGAGACCCTCTGAGCAGCTGCAGCCATCGGAGCCCCGGACACAGGCGCTGGGCAGCTCTCGGTCTCCCTCTCCAGGAGCAAGGCTGTTGAAAAGGCGACTGCTGAGGCTGATCGTCAGGTCCTTCGTTTGCCAGCTTCTTCAGAACGTAAGATTGTTAATCCACCACTGAAGAAAAGCTTTCTTATTGCAGCCACGTGACAGTTAGGTATTTGAGCTTTCAGGCTAAGCAGTTAGAGAGCAAAGAGTAGTGAGGAAATATTTAGCGACAGCCAAACTCCTGGGCCTTCAGCGCCAAGGGGCTTCCCCTGACTCTTTGAAGCTAGTTAATTTATTAGCTGCTGGGGAACAGCAATAACCACGGGTCAGTATTTACCAGAATTTGTCCCCGATACCCTTCCCCACGAGGTGGGGCTGGCACCTCTGCAAAGCCACGCAGCAGGAGCCCTCTCTGAAGGCTCAGCAGGTCCATGAGGGGCTGGCACCCTCCACGTGGTGGATGGTACCTCTACCAAAGGTACTGCTACCTTTAGCATTGCAACAGACTACTTAAATGTAATGGGGTTGCAACTTAAAACACTAGAAGCAGGTTTTCCATTAGTTATGATTTCCACGGCCACTTAATTTCCATGGGAGGTGAATGCTTTGACAGCTGCGCCTACAGCGATGCCCACCTTTCCCCTTGGGTCACAGCACACACATTTCCCTTCTTAGCTGTATGACTTTAGCTAGCAGCCACCTGGTTTTCAGAAGAAAGATCTGAACCTGGACGTTAGCAGCCGGGGTGGTCTGTCTCTTTTCTCCTCATTCACTTTCCTATCGGTTCAACAGCCCAAGCACACGGACTCACAGGCAAAGGGAAAAGCTCTTCGGCCTTCCCGGGGCTCTTCAGGACAGCGAGACGAACGGGCTTGTTTATTACAGGTGTAGCCTGAAGTGCCCAGAAGCCGGTTTGTATTTGGGACCTGGTATCACACCGAAAAATGATTCTGTGAGGAGGAACATTAGAGAAGCGCAGGCGGCCTGGCTGCCTGCCATCGTACCACTGCGAATCATTGGGATTTAGAAGGTTGGAAAGAGCAGAACCCCAAAATACCTAACGCGCCACCACAGCTGGGACCCCGGCGAGCGGGGCGGAGGAGGGAGCGCTGGGTGTTCACTAACGACTCCCCGGTACGAGACCCCCCCAGCCCCTCGGCGTCAGGGGACACCCCCGTGCTGCCATCCGCCAGCGCCGATGCCCTGCAAAGCCCCCGTGTGAACCCCCGGCACCCCAAGACCTTCCTTCTCCCCCTGCTTTGTGCACTACACAAATTATCTTTAATCTTCTGTTCTTCAAACCTGTCTGGGACCACGCATACCCCGAGCATTCACATGAGATCCAGCATGTTTTATCCTACTTTGTAAGGTAAACATTAATAATACATACTGCATGTTCAACAGAGGAGATCTTTTAAAAACATACGTCTGAGAGAAATGCTAATCCCTTTTTTCTTTGCAAGAACTTGTTTCAGAAGTAATTCCTCCAGTTTTCGGCTGTGCCAATACTGTCAGGGCACGTATACCGTATATATGTCTGCAGTCTTAATTTTCCTACTTGTCCAGATAAAGGCACCTGCCCACGTTCACACCTGCCTGACATTGCACACCTGCACCCTCCAGTCTGAACATCAAGTTTGTTTTTACATGATAAAAAAAGGACAGTGAAAGGACAGGTATGGTGTTTCCAGCATGAAATCAGGACAGGAGTTTTTAAGCATCCAGACCTGGCAACAGAGAGATGTCCTCATGCCCCATAATACAGTCATCTCCTGAATGTCCTTTTGCGATTGGCAGAGTTCATGTTTCAAGACATGACAACACAAATCCACAAAACCCCCATATACTGTAGTATGAGACTAGGCACTGACTTACATTGTATATTCTTCCAGGATGTCTTCCAAAACGATATCTATTTTCCAAAGGATATCTTCTTGGGATAATCACTACAAATCCCATAGAACTGCAGAAACTGGAATTTCTTCTGAACTACTTGATGGTTGGGAAGATGTAATTTCATATCATCACAGAGGAAGCGAGGATCGCAGTCACTGAACCCCCATGATTTTGGACAAAATCCTGTGTATTGTAAAGCACATGTGAGCAGAGAGCTCCTGCTTTCATCTTCCAGTGAAAAATGTTCTTAGTCAGAGAGAGGAGGTTGAGGCAACACATTAAAATCCTCATTTTCTTAGCCAAAATAGAAATGCCTCTACAGGTATGCCTACGTTGCCGCCAAATTCATGACTACAGCTCCAAGTAGTTCAGACTATCATAATTCCCACCCACAGGCTTCTGCTGTGTTAGCAATAGTAAGGGGTAAAGATACAGTGACTCAGCCGTCCTCTCTCTGACATAATTTCGGTCAAATGGAAAGGATTTTTTTCTTCATTTTACTCACTGGAAAAGATGTCAAGGAGGTGACCTTGAGCATTCAACCATGAAACTATGGTATCAAGTGCAAATTTTTACTTCATTTCAAACTAATATCTTATTGTGCATTTTTAAACAAAAATCTCTGGAAGTTATGAAAGGAAACATGGAGTCTCAAAGGCAAAAAATGCACAACAGAAATTAAGAAAACCCCTACTGTATTTGTCAGACTTGGCCCACAACTATTCAATATTTTTGTTAACCTCATATGGCCAGTCTTGTTAAAGCCTTTTGAAAGTTCGTGTAAACTGTGCTAGCTTTTTTTTTTCCCTGCTTAGGAACACATTTAAAGAACTGTAATCGAAGAGGGAGATACGATCTTCCAAGGTGACACTGCTTGATTAGGCATCAGACTGTGACGGCCAAAGCATTTTTATGGATCAAAAATACAGCTAACGAGTGGAAAACATGCTAGAAATTAATACTACATTTCCTCATGACAAAAAGCTAATAGAGGGTTGTCTCAACATTAGATATGACATGGTCTGATATGCAAAATAAAAGAAGAAAGATGAAAGGCCAGTTAAAGAAGAGAGATGAATGAGGTAACTCTCACAAATGGTACAACATGTAGGATTCATTTCTCAAACACTGGCCATCTTACAATGCCTTGCCTAAGCGGGTTGTTTCACCCCGCTCCATTGGCAAGGTGAAGTAAATTGCAGTGGTGAGGTTCCCGTTTCTCTCCACTGACCACAGACAGAACCCAGACATCCACCCTCTCTACTTGCTCACCTTTTCTTCTGGCAAGTTATCCCTCCTGCTTCAAGGTCTTTCATTTGCCCATGTCCAGAAAAGACAAAGCACAAATTCAGAGAATCTTAACTGGATTTAACTGAAGGGGTAACACAACAGTAGATGAACCTCACTGTTAATAAATGAGAAATAATTCACCCTGGGGTCACCTACATCGGCTGACAGGGTCTCCTACAGGAGGCCTTTGAAAACACCTCTCTTCATTGACTGTATAGCCTATGCCCAAACCATTCAGCCTGGGAACTATGAGGAAGAAATGTGGATTACAGGCTGAAAGAAAGCAAGAGGCTGCTTTCAGGACAAGGTACGCCATGTATCCCCGGCTCAGTTCCGATCATTGAATCATAGAATCATTTAGGTTGGAAAAGACCCTTAAGATCACTGAGTCCAACCATTAACCCAACACTGCCAAGTCCACCACTAAACCATGTCCCTACCCACCACATCTACCCGTCTTTTAAATACCTCCAGGGATGGTGACTCCCCCGCTTCCCTGGGCAGCCTGTGCCAATGCCTGACAACCCTTTCAGTAAAGAAATTTTTCCTAATATCCAGTCTAAACCTCCCCTGCTGCAACTTGAGGCCAGTTCCTCTCGTCCTATCACTAGTTACTTGATAGAAGAGACCAGCACCCACCTCGCTACAACCTCCTTTCAGGTAGTTGTGGAGAGCGAGGAGGTCTCCCCTCAGCCTCCTTTTCTCCAGGCTAAACAACCCCAGTTCCCTCAGCCGCTCCTCACAAGACTTGTGCTCCAGGCCCCGCACCAGCTTCGTTGCCCTTCTCTGGACACGCTCCAGCACCTCCATGTCTTTCCTGTAGTGAGGGGCCCAACACTGCACCCAGTACTCGAGGTGCGGCCTCACCAGTGCCGAGGACAGGGGGACGATCGCTCCCCTGCTCCTGCTGGCCACGCTGTTTCTGATACTATTTCTCATGATGAGTTGCTTCTCACAGGATGCTTCCCATGGTGGGCTGAGGTCCTAAGAGCCCACCCACGGCCAGTTTTTGGGGGGTGGTTTTCTGAAAAAAAGTGGACTGTAAAGAAGGCTAGAATACAGTTCTGCTAACCAGATAAACGATGTCAAAACTGGAGGCTGGGCTGTTCGCCCGTGAGTACACCCTGGTGAACAGTTACTTTTACTGCTACATTTTGTTATCATATTAATGCAATTAATATGCACAAACAGTAGATGCTAATGTACTCCTCTCTTAGAAGAGGCTCATTTTTTTTGCTGCAGTCGGAAACCCAGTTTGTCAAGGTCATGAATCACCTCATTTCTCGGCAATGGCTTATCTCAGAATGTGACCAAACCAGCCTGTTTACTGGTTAACAGTTAATAGTTTATTTCAAGTGCCTGATAAATGCTGGGGCAGATCTCCTCAAAACATTTGAGGCTTAGAGTTAATGTTTATTTTAGCAGGGTGAAAATATGAACCACTTATTTCTGTAGCCTCTTGTGATTCAATTTTATTTCCAGCAGGAAACAAATGGGGCACAAGCAGCCACCTGCCTTGCCAGGAAGACCTAACAAAAGACCTTAACAGACAAATCTCTCAGAAATNGGGGGGGAAGCTACAAAGACCAGAATAATAAGTTACCACTGCAATCAGATAGTGTAAAATAGTTTAAGGCCAAACATCTACCCTCATCTAAGTTTTGATCAAGTTATGCAGCTTTTGCAAAACCTTTTCAATTCTATAATCTCTGACTACTATCTCTACATTTCTTTGCTTAAATCCAGTATAGATTATACTACTTCCTAAAATCCACACTACTTGATTTCTTCTTTCCTTTCAACTAGCTGGATTGTGTCAACTTAAGTTTTATGATCCTTCCAGCTGATAATCAAGAAGCAAGAGACCACCTACAGCTTGTTATTCAAAAACTTGAAAAATAAAGCCTTGGACAGTTGTTGCCCTTCATGGGGGTCTAATTTATACCAGAGGATGAGTTAGTCCACAATCTGGGAGACCTTTGCAGCCCCTTTCCACAGTCACCTCCTACCCTGACTGCACCTCAAAATCTCAGCGTCCCACAGAAGTGACAAATGAGCCATCATTTTCATCTCCCGAAATGCCACAGCTTTTAGATTAATGCTTTAAGACAAGCTGACCCGAATTTCAGTTTATGTTTATATGTAACTGCAGTGGTTCGGGAGCTCCTTCAGAAAAGCATTCCTTTCACAGAGGTGGGGAGGATGGATTCAAGCGGGACACAGAGCAAGCGTACAGGAGCTCTTCCCTGGTAAATGCTGCAAGTGTCTGAGAATTACCAGCTTTGGGACTTTCTGATTTCCGTTAGTCTAACCTTTTTTTTAACTTTTGGCCTCCACAAGGCAAGGAGTTCTGCAATGTAGTCATGCACTGGGAAAAAACAATCGCTTCCTTCGGTTTTAAACCTTCTACCACAAGATCGTAGTGGTTCCTCTCACTATTTCCAGCTTCCCGCCAAGTTTTTCATCCTTTGTATTGGCAATTCGAGGACAGAGGCAACGAGGTAAATGTTTTATCTGGCGAACAAACTCCACTTCCATTCCCTGGATTGCCTAAATTCTTCCATTTTAAAAAGGCCTTGAGTTTCACGTTGTTACAGTTCTCGTGCCTTCATACAAAGATTTGTTACAAATCTTTTCTCTTTGGTGATCACAAGATGTACTTATAACGAATATAAGCACATTGTGAACTTGCGTGCCCTAGCCATCAAAACACAGGCTTTGACCTGAAGCTCACTGAAAGGGATGGATTTTTTTCTATTGCCTCTGAAGAACACAGCTAACAAGTGTTCGCTGTGATTTCTCCATCTGTACTCTATTGATTTTTATTTCCTTTTTGTTACTGTCCATTTTCCGTATGTCCAGAAGTTAGCTTATTTATAACCCTAACCAAAAACTCATAATAGAATTTAAATTCAAGTCCATCCTTCCTCACTGAAGAATTTTAGCATAGGCTTCATTTAGGTATGCTTTTAACTGTTAACAGTATTCCTAAGAGCTAAGAAAATGCTTCAGCACTCAGCTGACCAGCAACAGGCTATGTGATCAGGTCCCTACTTGCCATTTCACGGAGAATGGAAATCTTTTTCTACAGTCACTGCTACCTTCCAACCAGAGTGGATATTCCTGTTTATTTTACTTTTATTCTCTTCCATTCTCATTTTCCATGTATGTATTCTACAATGAAGCTTTTGTTTTACACTTTGTACTCTCTCCTCTTTTGGACAAACCCCCTTTTGTTTCACATTTTAATTTCAATTATTTTTTCCGTTCAGTTTCATTTGTCTACAGTAAATTAATTTTCTCCTTTCTCATTTTTCTGATTTAAGAATAGCAATCTTGCTATGTTATTTTACAGTAATCTCATCTGAGCTTTAGAGAATTACAAGCTTTTTTATTTGAATTAAATAGGAACAAGCTCACCCCAATAGTAATATCTTACGTTAACATCTCCAATATGTTCTAGAAGTGCTCTTCACTCTGTTACTTTTACTCCTTAAACAGACCAGCTTTGACACAAGCACGTGTCTGAAGTCAATTAGATTATATCGTATTAAATCTGGAATGAGTTTCACCCAGCACTTCTGTTTAAATTAGGGATTTAAGATTAAATATCAACAAGCATTAATAATTTCTGCAACTTCCTCTATCTTATGGAAGGTGTTTTCTCAGTGTGTTAAAAGGATATATATAATTCACATTCTATGAAAAAAAATCTCGTAACAGAGAGAAACTTCTTCCTTGAGCATTTTCCTTCTTCCATCCTTGATGGTTCTACGTTTTCTCTCCGATTTAAGAGTTTTTTGCCCCGGGTGTGAAGGAAGGTTGGGATAGCTTATACTCAAAGCTGCTGGAACTGATCAGTGGTGTGTCAGGCCAAACACAGAAGTGATTTGCTCCCATAAGCAATTTAAGCAATGTTTCAGTGAAGGTGACATAAGTGTAAATCAGCACAGAACATAGCGCTACGTTTCTGCAACGCTCTGAAAATGAAAACGTTGCGACAATACTAATTATTACTGATAACTAAATAGCCAAAGAAAGGCAGTCTGCAATTATGTTTACCTCCTACTTGGCATTTCAAACAGAAAAAAGCAAACAAACAAATTTTCAAATAATATTTTCAGAGCTGAAGCCAGACCGGGAGGTACTAAAGCAATTACTTCAGCAACTTGCTGTTATAAAGGGCATCACCAGCAACAGGTTTCATTTTTAGGTAACTTCCCAGGCTCCCAAGAAACACAGCAGCATCTACAGTCTGGAAAGACATCAAAACAGGAGCATGCAATTCACAGCAACTCAGAAACAAAGTGCCAAAAAATATACTGCTTCAGCAAACATCATTTGCACCAAATTTTCCCATAACAGAACTACATAGAGGATAATTGTATTACAGCGGGAGGAAAATGTTTCTGTTTCAGCTGCGAACAGTAGACACTGTTTGTCAGGGGCGATTTTAAAGTATTTTTGCTCTTGAATTTAGAGCAGGATTATGTCTATATAATTAGATGGGAGAATATGTTTTTGAGGTGGCTGAAGGTCAAATCCCATCACGCTTATTTATACCTTGGCTATGAATAGTTCCACTGATCTCAGTAAGACTTCTGGAGGAGTACCCAAGGTGAGCAATGATGAAAAACTTGGTTATTAAGAAAGAAAGGGCAAAAGCAAAACAGAACAGTTTCATAAGATCAATCAACAGCAAATTTCTAAATAGTGAAATTGAAAATGTGCTCGAAAGAATGACACAGAAATTAATTCCCAGAAACACTGTGATGTAAAGGGATGCACTGGGGAGTGATGCACTTTATTTTAGTCATAAACACATGGTTAAAGGCACAGAAAAATAGGAAATTCTGAATGCAGCATTTTTATGTAAACTCTCTACAGGATATTACAGTATGGCAGTGTTTCAAATGTAATGATGTTGCCTTTATGCTGTGTTCAAAATTATTTTAATAAACCTTAGGGTTGTTTTAGTAGGCTTTGCTACCTAGATATAATGTCTAATACAGTGAAAGTCCAACTAACTAGCTATCAACCCAAATCTGAAATACTCTGTGGTTTTCGTCTCTTTACACAAATTACAAAGCAGCTAGGAAGTCCTCTTTCATATTCTAGGAGGGAAAGATTTTCTGTTACAGAAGTAACTGTTACTAACAAAATCATCATAGCATCCTTTGTTTCTAGTTCTAAACTAGGACTAGAAGAGGACTTGAAAATTTTGTACACTAAGTTCTAGTTTGAAGACTAGAAACTTAAGCAAAAATTTCCAGTATTCCTCTCCAAAACCACACTGGTATCAATTACATTTGCATATTCTAAATTCCACTTTGATCATCCTTTCTTCTCTTAATCTCGAAGTCCCATCTTCACACATGTAAGTAAATCATAACTGTCTTTATACTCCTAGTTACATCAATATTGCGTTTCTAAAGAAGTTCTATTATCCACCCGTAGCTGGTGCATCCCTCACCCAAGGGCCAGAGGTAGGCAGATGAAGCGAGAGCCCATGAAGGGGTTCCATGCTTTTAGGAAAAATCATTGTGATGAATTTCATTTCACAGTGAGCGGTTTGCGCTTTGAAGGTCACAACCTTATCTTTCTGTCGGGGGATAACAAGAGGACAGCTGTCCTTTACTGCCAAATCCAATCACGTTCTTTTGACCTTTAACAAGCCCCTGGCAGAGAAGCGCCAGGTCTCTCTGCATACTGCCAGTATGGGTGGGGAGGAGTTCAAAGAGGAAGGAAAAAAGGGGATCGCGGTGGCTCATCCAGCCAAGAGGTGAAATAGAAGTGTAGTAACAGGGCTAGAGGCAGGACAAAGGGGAACTCCTGGCTGGATGTGATTTTGCCCTGAGGCAAAGGTGTCTGCGGCACTCTTCAATGGCCTCTTCTTCCTGACCAGGAACAATGCTGACGAGCTTGGCACCACGTGAATTGCTTCATAGGGAATACCTATGGCTCACAGCCTAGAGAAGTGACTTAAAATTAGGGTATAAAGTGCGGAAGATACTTGATATGCAGGAATGTCAATGGTGAGGAGGTGGGCTCAACTGAACACACAGGTCTATTCTGCTGTATATGTCACTTTTTTTAATGATTCACATGAAGACAGTATTGAACTTGCAAATAAAAAGAAAGCTTTTCCAACTGTCACAAACCTGCGCTGTGAAAATAACTTGCATTCGTTTTGGCTCCCATGTCCTTACTGGTCACTAGGATGGTGCCATTTGATTCTGCCAAACCTGCACTCAGATTCCCATTCGTGGGCTGCTGCAGGCCATAGGACTTCTCACAGATACATGGATCTGTTTATCATGAACAAGAATCTTGATGAGTTTGTAAGAATTAAAGCGAATTCTGTCTTACTACCAGCTAACTTACTCCATCCCTTTCATGATGCCGGAAAGAGTAAAAACCTAATACATCTTTTTACAGGCCATAATTCTGTAACTTCTTGTCGGCCTACAGACCTCTGTACACATCCACGCACAGTGCCCTATTAAACTCCAAGAACACGATAGAATAGTAGGATAGCCTTGGGTTCTCATGTGTTGGTGGAGTCTGATTAGACCTTAAAATGCTGCAGTTAGAAAAAAGAAATCTATGCAAAACTTTCATTTTGTGCACCTACCAGAACTTCTTGCATTGTGATCACTTTGAATCACGATTGCTGACTTTCTGATTGAGCCCCTAATCCTGTATTTCCATGTCATTTGGTGACTACATCCACACTAAGCCCCCTGAAATTCAGAAAACAAGCTTTTCCTATCACATAGCAGAAAGTCTAGAAAAACTAGAGCACTGATTCCTTCATATGGTAGAACGTATAAATCTATCTAGATAGGAACAAAATACTGGAGGACTCAGATGGTTTTGGTGAATGGGAAGTACTAGTAAGGAGAGAATCGGGCTGGCTGGTGGCATGGACACAGCAGGGCTGCTCCCTCCACACAGTGCTGGCTGTCGGCTGTTCACAAACTCAGATTCCTCACTGAAGAAAGCTGATTTAAGACCTTGACTCACAGTTGAGCAACAAAGGCTAAACTAACTTCCTACAGAAGATCTGGGTGGGGAGTTCCTCCTGAACCCCTATTTTCATCTGCATCTCTAGCATCTGTGCATCAGGGAAGGATTTACTACAGCTCGGTGGCTGTTTCTACAGCTCAGGTTGCCTCATGGTTTCTATCTAAGACCTTCTTTTCAGTTGTCTGTAACACAGGCAAATTCTAATCATCCAGGTCAGGCTTTGTGATAAGGATGTCTCAAGCTGGTTGATTGACCTGTCTCATTTTCGGTGCGCTGTGATTCCGACTCCTACCAGGCAGAAGTAATACAGCTTGTTCAATCCCGGTGAAAGAAAACAGTCCTACAACTGAGGTGCTCCAGGAGCCGTGAGGTTTGAAGAGGGGGCAGAGCAGGGACGCCCGCCGAGGGGAGGCAAAGACCCGTGCACCTCGCTGGCATGAGCAGCCGGCGCTGCCCAGCTGAAGCCCCAGGGAGCTGAAGGTCAGTGGCCTCAGCCCTGGGCTGCCTCATCAGCCTCCTCTGTGCTGATCACAAAACCAGCAGAAAACTACTCACTGTCACTGTTCAGCTAGTTTTTCATCAGCTCGTCGAGCTCAATTGCTTTGGGGAAGGGTCAAGCAGAAGCCAGTGCCAGCACAAGGAAAAGGAGAGGGAGAAAGGGGTGGAACTGCAATCCTAGAGAGAGCAGACTAACTCCTGAAGTGCAGGGCAATTTCCCTTGATTAGGGCGTCTAGGCTGTGGACTAATCCATGGGGTGAAGAGGAAGAACCTAGCCCATGTAAGGATAAATATGCAGACAGAGCAGTGGCAATGTGATGAATAGCTCTTTCAGGCTTTGTAGCCTGAAAGAGAGCGCCTTGAGAGAGCTGTAGTTAGGGCTGTCTGGAAGATGATGAGTGCAAATATTTCTGTTTAATGAGCATGCACGCTTATTTGCTCATTTAGAAGAAAGAAGTCATAAAGGAAGGCAACAAGCAGAAACAAAACCAGAAATTGCCGTGCTTCACAAACTGCTACCTGTTCATACCTTTTGCAGTGACCTCATGCCTCGGGAAGAGGTGCAACTAATAAACCACTGGAGTGCCAGCACGTTTCGAGGCTGAGGAAGAAGCCTCCCTTACTGCCCTTCTCTTTTGTCCGTAAGGCCTTGTCTCCGATTCGCTAAACAACTGAGGTACATGCCTCTGTTTTAGGGATGCATCCGTGTTTAAAAAGCAGCGTGTTTCTTTTCAGCGGTTTGTACCTCCTCTATCATTACGAACGGTCCCACTCGGTCCCCGTGGTATCTCCAGAAAGCACTCATCTGGGCATGGAGGTTCAACGTCCCAGAAGAGAAAGACACTGCCAGAGGAGGAAAAAGAGAGACAGACTGAGGTGCTGAACACCAAGGCCACACACAGCAAACCTCTGACACGTTGGGCGCAGCAGTTAGTAGCTGGCACGACATACACCTTCAACCACTTGCTCAATTTGTCTCCAAAAGAAGATCAGCCCACCACAAACCAACCCTGCTCTGTGACAAACACTTCACCCCGCGTGAACGTACAAAATACTGTTAGCCTGGAAACCAAATGGGGCCCATAGGCAGGACAATGTATATAAATAGCTAGGGAAGGCTGGCAAGGAAACAAATAAACAGGCTCTAATTTTCTCCCGCAAAATTAGGCAGCTTTCATACTGTGGAAGACTAGAAAGGTTGAGTTACCCTGATGCCAGTACAGTCATTATCGGCTCAGGTTTTTGGCTGGTGTACAAGGCTGACATTCCCATTCTTGAGGGGGTTTTACTCTAGCACAGAAATCGGTAGGAAACTTTAATGCGTTGTCTGCCTCTGTAAGCTAGCCCAAGTGTCTGAATTCCAGAACATCTGGAGACCAGCCATGAAGACCACATCGCCATGCTGTCAGGAAGGCTAATGAACAACCTCACTGTAATTAAATGGTGTCCTCAGATGCTCTAAAATGAAAAACAAATGAACCCCAGACAATGTGTGCAGCCTGTAGACATGCACTACCCAGACAGTGAAGCATTCCATATTCCTTCCTCTCAAGCAACTTTTGACATTCTTCATGCCCATACTTACTACGGTGGAGACCTCATGCTACAGACGACCCAGTGATTTGGGGAAATCTTGCAACAGGCCTATGCATCTGAGGGCTAGAGAGCAAATTACAGGCTCTTAATGTTTTCCCAAATATTTTCACATACGCTCTGTTATTATCTATATTGCATTACAGGCTATCATGAGCCATTTGACTTTAACAACAGGCGACTTAAATGGTACACCGTAGATTGGAGTGCATTCGTACAAGGAGCCGTCGGCAGTAATAACCAAACACGCTGCGCTGTGCCCCGTGAACCTGTTCTCCTGAGGTCAGCGGAAGCTCAGACTGCCGAGGACTGAACAACCTCGAGCATCCAAGGGCTTACCTCAGGAGCCCTTCTATATACCTGGAACCCGTCCCCGTCACCGCTTTCCTAAATTCTCCCAAGGATCCGAACAACACACAGTACCCTTCCATCTTCCTGCGTCCGATTATTAGGGGTAAATTATTATGAAAGAGAGATGATCCTTTAAGTAAGTGGTGAAGGGGAGGTGCGTAGTAGTGCGATAACGCGTGTCCCTGGCTGTGTCAGTCGTTAGCTGTGGCACCAGGTCCAAGTAAGTATTTGTTGTCTCATTTAGCTAGGCCGTGGCTAACATACAAAACTAATACATTGCCATCCGTGAAAGTTGGCTGGTGGCACTTTCAGGAGAGTCCCCTGTCTGACCGACTGCTGCTAGCTGGAAATGCACACCCGCAAAACTGTGGGGACGTGGGATCTGTTTCCAGCAAGTGTGGAAAACAGCTGTGAAGGCAGCGGTGTTCTCTTTTTATAATGCATGTTATTGGCCAACAAAACCAAAAATCCCGGTTGCATTTTCACCCTATTACTGAAACCGTTTTCTGTCCCAACTTGTCTGCATCACTGTTGGAAACTACTGATACCTGTTTTGAAGACCAGAAAGAGTGACATTTCACTAGCTGACGAAAATAACTCAAGTACAGCAGAATCTTGGTAAAATACCGAAATAATTGCTTTAAGTGCTTTGACTGCTGCGATTTGGTAACAGAAGCACTGCTGTAAATCGATAATCATAGCTAAGCTTTTAGGTATTTCTTTATTATGTGGACAGTAAATCAATGCACGAGGCGAGAGTATACACACATGAGGATCCCTTTACCAGTTCAGATCTTCATGGTCTAAACTCTTTGATACAAGATTCTTCTTTTCTCTTGCTAAAGTAGTGCCCGCCACTTCAAAAGGGTATAACGTACATTGCACATGGGAATTTGCAAATAGTATCCATGCAAAGAGAACGTCTGTTCTTTTTATGCTTTCCTACCAGGCACCCAGAAGAAACCTACTGACTTTGCACTACCTCAGAGAAGCACTTTGATGCAGTGAGTTTCTTTTTCCCAACTCTGGGATTGAGATGGGAATCAGGAATCCGAGGCGAAGGCTGCACTCACCACAGCAAAATACTGCCATACAATAATGAAAGCGAAACAACCCCCCCTCACGTAGTATGTCTCACAGCCCTGAATCACATCCCACATTATTATTTTGGGGTCTCTTCTAAGTTGTGTTTTCTTTTTTTCCCCAAATAATTTAACATCCTCTCTCTTTAGGTATCTCCAGTACTTTAATATGTGGTGGGTATCTGATTCTGAACTGAAATTACGTGTCACCAGGTACAGCTGCAAAACCACAAATCTGGACGGTAAAAGCTGAATAAGCAAAATTAACTGGGCATGGCTTAAAAAAACAAAATACTGCTACGCAGCTATTTCTTTTTAGCGGGTAAGCAAAAACCAAGGCATCTCATAAGACGCAAAACCTAGACTGGCTAAAGAAGCACTAACAGTTTCAACATGAGACGTGCAGGAGTGAGGATGCGCGTGCATTTATTATGAAAAGTGCTGCTATCTGAACGCCTTCGCGTGGGGAGGGAGAGGAAATTAATAACCGGCAAGTTCTCTTAAAAACACTGTAAGAGGCGTTTCGCCTCCAGTTGGCCCACACATTACGCCTTTCCTTGCCCAAAACGTGTAACACGTTCACGTCCCATCACAGTATTTTTCCGCATTCGCTTGGCGCGAGGACGGCCGATGCAGAAACGACCGGCTGGGCCCCTGGGTCATGTCCATGACTGCGGTCCTGTCACCCCAGCTGGAATTAAGCCGAGTTCCAGCAGCTGGGCAGCTGGCCGTGCAAGCGGGTGGCCCTGCCACTTGGGAAGCCGTCCCCGCCTCCCGCCCAGACCCC
>VYZV01020085.1:114020-142755 GCA_013401275.1 Pandion haliaetus | reverse complement strand
TTTTTTTTTTTTTAATCATATACTGTAAAATAAGTTCCTCCCAGGCTTTGTCTTCTGGTTTTAGAGCCCCTTTTTCAGTCGTTTATACTTATTGCAGTATTTTATTCAGTGTTAGTTGAGGATTCGGGTTCCAGCTTCGTGTGGGATCTGGAAAGCTCCAGAGGTGGTTCTCCCCGTGCCAGGTGAAGCACGCAGGCGATACCTGTCCCAGGGCAACACAAGCGTTCAGAGCTCATCGCCTTTCTGGCGGCCGGAGTTCCCTCCGCACCCTGGAGCAGGGCCGTTGCCGATGCCTGCGTAGCATGGCAGTAGAAGCTCCCGCTGCTTCCCGAGCCTCGGCGGGACTCCTGTGGCAGGATTGCTGGAGCTGTATTTGCAGAGCGCCAGTTGAAGAGTGTTGTATTGTACGGAGGGCGGCATAACATGACTAACTCATACTCTGCTGTCGTCGGAATTAGCATCGAGCCCAGCGTCCCCTCTCTTGCCTTTCAGAGGCAGGTACAGACTCTTGCCCCGTCTCCCTGTTGACTTGCGCTCCTGCAGAGCGATGGAATTTTCCAAGACTGGGCTAGACTGTATTGGGGCCTGTGGGCTCTGATTTATTAACAGCTCTCATTAATCTTCTAAGAAGTAGCAACTCCCAGGGCACATAAATGCTTTCTCCTGTCCTGGTGAAGAAGGAAGGGACCTTGTGGATGCTGCAACTCTGATGCTAAGTCAACAAGGGGATTCAAAAGCCTGCATGATTTTTTTTTTATTTTTTTTTTTTTTCTTTTGTGTGGACCTTATGCTTTTGCTGGCCACATCTGCAGTCCGTGGTCTGTGGCTCTTATCTCTCTATGGTGTCACTGTCTTACCTCTACCAGGTGGGTACCAAGTAAGCTTGAAATTTTTGTAGTATGGAGGAGTTTAAAATTTAGCTCTTTGGTCTGTTTATTAACCCGACATTGCTTACTACTGAATTCTTGTGAAGCAGTTACAAGGTCATCAAATACAGATGCGCTGTTTTCTCTAACTGTGCGTGTGTGGATATATAGGGGAATCCAGAAAGAAAAGGTCATCCAGGAGATTAAAAATTCTTTAGCACAACAATATGACAAAAGTACAGTTCAATGTTTGCACCCGTCTTACCTACCTGAATACTGGATGCCAACTCAAGATGACCGTCTTAATACCCCAATAGTACTTTACACAGTGTACAATATAGAAATATGGAAGATTTGGCCTAGAAAATGAGGGGATGCTTGGTAGTAACTACTACACTAGGTCAGTACTCTAGTAAAATACACAATTACACAAGGTTAACTGGAATGCATGTTCTTTTTTAATTTTCTTAGTTCACGTTATATTTAGTCTGTGAACGTATGTTTATTTTTGTTGTTGCTTATCAGCATTATTTTGGGGACTGTTGCCTCCAGAGAGGTCCCCTATATTTTACTTCCAGTTCAGTTTTGATGGTTAGGCGGTTGGCTGTAACGATGTAAACCTTGATGCACTGAAGCTTCATTCCTGTAATACAGAGTTTTGTTTTTACAAGATTAGACTTCAGTGACTGATGAGTATATCTGCAGTAGCAGTGATGGACCAAAAGTTAAGTATGCGTGGATATTAGTACTACATCAGTTTAATTGCCGATCTTCTGAGTTACTTAAAATATTTTTACTCATCACTCTCTTGATCTTGCATTACTTCTCACTCTGTTATTCAGAAAAATCTCACATTTTTCCCAGGAAGAATTAAAATTGCTTGCCAAAGTGCTTAAAAAGTATGTTTATCTGTTGTTACCACTCGGTAAATCACAGAAGTGCATGCCTGACCTGTTCTAGCAAATTAGGTCTGAAATGCAAATCAGTTACTCTAGGGAGGACTCTTCTCTTGGCTGTACATTCGCACCCCTCTTTATCTTGGAAAAATCAGCTGCTTAGTCTAGTCTAAATCTTTCATATTCTTATCCGCAAGTCTTGTAAAATGGGTGTGCAGAAGTTGTCAGACTTGATTATTTTTTATGTAAATGCTCACAGCAAATAATTCAACATTTCCAGTTTTCCAATCTGGTGATTATGAGAGAAGTTACTTGGAAATTGCATTCAACTCAAGGAAGCAAATAAGGCGCAGATGGAAGAATACTTGGGAGAAGTATCATATGCTTGCCATGTTTTTATGCTCTTTTTTTTCCTAGCCATCTGCTTTTGGCTGTTTCTCCATTGTCAGAGGCTTGGATAGATTATCTTGTGTCTGACCCAGCGTGGCTGCTGTTGTATTCTTGGTGCAGAGAATTATTTATTTACTCCTTATATTCTGATGCTACAAATTATATTTGCTTGTTCTCTGTTTGGGTCAGTTAATTCAAAGGAATTAAAGTGCATAAACTATACAAAAAGGAGAGAAGCTGTAAACTTTTAGCATGTTTTAAAGGACTAGTCTGCTGGGTGGAGGCCTAGTCTCTAAAGCGTTTGAGTGCATGCTTGGAGGGCTTCATAGTAGTATGTTTGAAGTAGTGTTTTTCTGAACCAAAGAAGGTAAGCAACAGCATCAGCCAGAAGAACTTTCTCACGTGAAAGGATGGGAGGTTGGAGACTCAGGATGTCAAACCTACATATATGTATGTGTGTGTGTGTGTGTGTGTATATATCTTCTGGGCAGTGCTGACAGCAACTGCGGAGTAAACCAAAACTTCCTGCTAGGTGTTGATGGCATGCAGCTCTGAGCTAGCACGTAGCCTTTTATCTTGGGCAGTGTAAACACATCCTGAAGCTCCAAGGGTCTCAGCCCTGCTTCACCTTTAAACCTGGAATACCAATGTGTAGTGGCTGCAGCTAACAATGTTGTGGGAGTCTTTTGGGTGTTCAGGCATATTTTCTGATGCCTTGGTATTTGAAAAGGAAAAACTTGTTTGTACGTTAGACTTTTTAGTCTCTCTAAGCTGACATATGTACAACTGACTGAAGTGGTTCCCCCCAGCAGCAAGGTTCCTTAATTATTAGTAGTCATGTCCCCTGTGTTGCTGGCTTAGTATTAGAGCAGCCAACTGGTAAGTTAATGCCAAGTATTTAATAAAGTTCGCTTCATGATCCTGTAATTGCAATTTAAGAAAGAGGCTGGGTTTTGGACTTGCCAACAGATAGTCATGCAGCTTTATAGTGGAGAAACATAAAGGTTAACTGGGAAGGCAGACTTCCCTCCTTTTCCTTCCTCTTGTCTTGAGCTAGCTGTCTGCATGCGAGAACTGGTTTGACTGTTTCCTTCTGTGAATATTCAGCTATCGGTTCATATTTTTACATCCTCTACCCCTTTATTTTGCACCTGCAGATTTTTTTTGTGACTTTTCACTTGTCAGAGCTAGTAGGGACAAAGGAGATAAACATAGCCTGGAAAAGGCTTTTCTGTGGCTTGGGTCAACTGCAGTGTATCTGCACAATGAATTCTTACATCTCTTGTGACTGGTTTGCTGATGTCTGATGGATCGGTGCTGGTGGCCGTGAATTGGTCGCAGTTCCTGATCACCAGTGTTTCATTGGCAGCAGTGCAGGCAGCTGCCTGTGCTGAGCTTTCTCTGGCTAGGTGTGAGTGTTTAGCTGGTAGAAGTGTTAAGTTCCTCCCTTGCTTAGTTAGGCTTTGAGGTTTTTTTGGGTTTTGTTTTGTTTTTTTGTGTTGTTTTTTTTTTTTTTTTTTTTTTTTCCCAAAATTTATCTGTGTTGATGTACACTTCCTTCTTCACATGTTTTTCTCCTGGAAATGGGGTGGTGACCCAGGGAATTTCTCAGGGGAAACCTGGGATGGGGTGTGACTTGATCCCTGGAGTATGAGATCAGCCCAGGTAGGCTGGTCTCCCTGGAGGCAAATGGTCCAGTCCCCTGTGTGGTGAACAATATACAAATTGGCTGTAGGTAGGGAGGAAGCATGGTCATCCAGCATAGCGAAACAGAAGAAAGAGTAGGTTTAAGTGACGTTTTTTCCTCACAAGCGAAGACTGATAGTAGCTGCTCTGATATTCTGCTGGTT
Organism: Pandion haliaetus; assembly: GCA_013401275.1. Classification (NCBI taxonomy): domain Eukaryota; kingdom Metazoa; phylum Chordata; class Aves; order Accipitriformes; family Pandionidae; genus Pandion; species Pandion haliaetus. The sequence continues at coordinate 138,753 of VYZV01020085.1, read as the reverse complement.
TTGACTTTTGGAAGTAGAAGATTACAAGGGGGAAAAGCAGCTACGGATGAGATGGTTAGGTAGGTTAGTCAAAGCCAAAGGGGACTCAGGTGCGTGGGAAAGCCTTTCTGAGCCCATGAAATGGTGACAGAGCAGCAGCTGGGATTAGGTGTTGCCGAATGTGTGACGAAGTGTCTTTAATTGAGGAGGTTGCTTGTTGGAAGGGTTTAGGGGGTATCATCTCAAAAAGTGCCTTGGGCATCAGGGATCATTTAGGCAGGAAGGCTGCTGAGTGCGTGCCTGTGCTCAAGAGGCGGGAACTTAAGATACGAAATGGAAATTACAGAGAATAAAATGCCTTAAGTGGTTGCTGGTGAGTCACGGCTCGGGGACCGGTTGCCAGCAAGAGGCTTTGATTTTTTTGCTTTTTGCCTCTGGGAATATTATCCTGCAGAATATGATGTTGGCCTCTGCGTATCAGTTGTTCATAATTGTTGCATGTAAAACAATGACAGCTGAGGACCAGTGCCTCATACACAAATAGGGTGGCTTCGCTGGGATTACTGTGTATGATTATAGTCCCCACATCTCGCAAAGCAGATCGTGAGAGCGGAGGTTCAAAGGGACAGTATGGCTAGCTGCTGAGAAAAATCTCTTGTGTACGTGGCGAAAACCCCTGAAGAGAGTTCACTGTCAGCGAGCTCTGTATCTAAAGCCTCTGAAGCAGGTTCAGAGGCAGGAATAAAGGTTTAGCTTTAGACCATCCCTGGAAGCATGGTTTTGTTGTTATGAAACACTGCACCAGATTACTTTTTTCTGCAATGAATGGTACCTGAAAAGAGCAGAATAACTTGGGAAGTGATTAAAAATATGAAGAAATAATGAACTTTCTGGAGAAAGTCCTGGAGGAAGTTCTATTTTCCGTGTCCCACAAATTAAAAATATGATGATGTGCAAGTAAAGTCAAAGGTAGGAAATTCACTGCTGCTGAAAGTGCTTTTGTATGCAAATGAACTAAAAATATGAGAATATATTGTCAGAGGGACTTGTGAAAAATACACATCAGAAAGAAACAGAGTCAAAAGTAACACACTTTTTTTATTCAGCTATGGCTGACTCACTTAATGTGTAATTTTAGTACTGACTCTTGGGGAGGCAAGCTAATGGGGAGGGTAAGCCACTTTGTTGTGAGTACTTGATGCAGGCCAAGATAAATGTCGTGTATGAACCTCTGCGGTAACTTGTGTGTTCCAACCCCCACGTTAAATCCCTGCTTTGCATGTGGTATTTAATAATAGCGTGCAAAGTGACTGCACTGTTCTAGCCTGAGTGGGGAAACCACTTGACGGTTCAGTGAGACTCTCTCTGAATAGTATCAGTGACCTGAGGTCTGTGCCTGGTGAAAGCTGTCCAGTGTCATGCCATGGCATTGCGGCTTGACGACCATGAGCGACTTTGGAGTCCTCAGTAGCACCTCAGCTTCCATAACAAAAGGGGTTGTCTTTGCTTTCCAATTTTAGCCTGCAGTGAGGCCTGAGTTTGAGAGTCATATTGTAAAAGGGGGACGAGGGGTTAATATTGACCATTTTTAAGTGCATCTGAGTGGATGGTGGAAGGGAAAACAAGAATATATGTTTGTCTAGTCTCTGGTGCATGGCCTGTGTTCTTGTTTTTCTGTGAAAATTTTGCTCCTCAGCTTTGGCTGATACAAAGTCCTCGAATTGATTGATTACGTCTATCTCAAACCCATGTTTTAAAACGCCAGATCCTAGGTTGGAGCAATACTGAGAATCTTCATAATGAAGAGTTTGTGCCTGTGGCATTGTATCCCTTCTTCCCTGCTTTCTGAAGGAAGAGGTGTATTTTCCAGACACCTCTGTCAGAATTGTCTTGACAGTTGACTGTCTCCTTTGTGACAATACTGAAAATGTTCATGCCTCCCTTTCTCCTACAAGAGAAATGCTTACTCAAACAATGTAAATGCAATGGCAAAGCTGCTGACAAAAATTGCAGACATGTGGACATTCATCTTCCTGGTGGATTGGGAGCAGGCGGGAGAAACTGTAGAATATTTCAGAAGGGTGTCTAAGAACTGGATTATTCACTTCAGTAAACCCGGTCTCCTAGTGGGGTATGTGCAAAGGCATAAATAGGTGTTCTGTGCAAGAATGCAAGTTATTAATGCCCTGTTGCACTCTTCAGTTTGACTTCAATATTTGTGGAATGTATACCTGAGCTAAGAAATGACCACTCTTTAAACAGTTTGAGCATGAGGGGGAGGACATGGGGACAGAATGGGATCCTTTTTTTCCCAGTAGTTCTCTCTCTAGCCAGGTAGCATTGCACAGAACAGCAAAAAGCTTCATTAGCTGTAACACAGAGATGAATGTGTACGAAGTAACTCACGTTGACTCAGTTCTGGTTATTTCTGGGGTACCAGGCACATTCTGTAATGAAAAACAAATAGCTACTTAAAATTAGGATCGTATGTTTAGGTGCCTGAATTTAGGCCGTCTGGGTTGTGATGTCTCTTTCTATTGACTCTGCGATGAACTTTTTCCTTCGGAAGGAAGGTGACAGCGGGTGCTTAAAGTACGAGTGTGGGGCAGGTACCTAGCTGTTAGCTGCATGGTTTTACAATTACTTCTTTGAGCGCACGTGTATGGTGAGTACCTTCCTTGTTTCATCTCACACCTACGTACACGCTACGGTGCACAAATGTGAAAGCCAGGGAGACACATAGCCAGCTTCGCAGTGCCTGGGCTGAGCTGCTCCTGATTCTTAGGCTAGTTTAAGTATCCTTACTTCACGCTGCAGTCGCATCTTGTAGATGAGTTGTTTGCTTCGCTACAGTTACTATCTCGCGTTGAAGCCACCAGCCATGTGAGCTTCCAAGCGATTTCTCCCGCGGCAGCGTTTCACTGCCTGAACTGAAGGTACAGTTAGTAATTCCTCATCTGAGTCACGCTGTACTGTTGCAAAACATCCAAACAAGTAACCTTTGTTTGGGTCTCTGGAGAAAAACGCTGAGTCTGTGGTGCATACATGTGGAGCCATTGAAAATTACGGAACAGACGGAAACATTTTCTCTCCCAAGTCTGAATCATTTGCTTTCTTCCAGGTGAGCACTGCGTAGAACACCCTGGGATTTGATCAAAAGGCATCAAACTTGTGATAAATTCCTTTTCCTGCGCCTGTCTTATTAACTATAACTTCATATGCAGTACCTGAAGATACGCATAGGAAATGAGATTTGAACTTATGCAAGTGGCACAGCTGACAGCAGAGGGGGTCAGAGGAAATGAGGGTTTTTTTTCTCTTAATTTCAGTGAATTCTCAACATAAGTAGTTTACCATCCTTCACCACAGGCAATCCGGGATAACACCCTTTAGGACAACACACTCAATAAGCATACACGATTTCCTAGTTCTACTAACCTACCTGGGTGTGGAAAAAACCAAATCTAGAAGAGAACTTCTTAATGTCGTTTTTAAAGGGAGACAGATCACCACATATGTTTGTGAGTCTTCTGATATATCTGTCCATCTCTTAGGAGGCAGACTAGCATCGAAGTTGGCTTTGCATGTGCCACCAAGGAGCCATTCATGGAAGAACTCTGCTGACAGTCTAAGGACCTGCGTGAGCTTGAATTTATTAGTGTTTTATAGATTAAGCAAAAAGGAAAATGTGTATTTGACATTGGAGCAAAATACAATGGTGTGTATTTCCATTGGAGCAAAAATACATTTCAGTCTAGTTTGTTGCATGTTGGAAACTTCATGTACAGCACTCCAGGACGAGAGATGCTTAAAACTTTGAATACTCAAACAGGCTAATGTCTTATTATGAGTTAAAGCCTCTGTGCTTTCAGGTTCTTTCTATTCTGCCCTTTCACAAATTCTGTTTTTGCTTTTGCTTTTTTTCTGTCATGAAAATAACTCATATCCTCAGCTACAGAGAATACCTCCTTTTTCCTTTTTTTCTGGTCTACAGGTTAATGACTTTAAGATTGGAATAATTTTGTTCAATAATGATGAAGCGTCTGATGTAGATACTTTTCCCTGTTCCCTCAGCCTCTCCTGTTGATCCACTGACATTTCTTTTTTAATCTGTTATATGATTTAATATTCCTAACCACTGTTTTTGTACTTCAGGAAATTTCTACAAAATACAGAGAAAAGGTGTTGTCCAGCCATCCAAATGCTCTTACATACTTAGTTTAAAAATAATGGTCTTCAGTACAGCTGAAATAGCAGGACATTTTTGTCTTGCATCCTGCAGCTGATGACTGCTTAGGAATTTTTAGTCATATATAATATTTGACAATAGATATTTAAATACTTGAGATTTTATTTTTCTCTTAATTATATCATTATCTGTAAAGTGAAGGATGGCTTAGTTAGACCTTCAGGAAGATGTTCTTCCTGTAAGAATACATTAACTAGAAACCCCAAAGAAACAGTTTGGGAAGTGGGGCAAGAGAAATTAATGTGTAGTACACTTCATGAAGAATGCGAAGCAAAAGTTAGGTAGATTGAAATAGACTTTAAAACAAATGTCTAAATGCTGGTCATTGGCTGGGTAATAATTTCGCTACGTGGAGTCAACCAACTTTGATTTTGGCTTAAGCTCATGTTCCCCCTCCACTCAACGACAGCAGTTTAAAAACGTACATGTGTGATGATGTGCCCTGGTTGCAGTGACCTTCAGCTGAGCTCCTGCTCCCTGCTTCTCTTTCCCCAAGGGGTTTGGGCTCACCAACTTCCCTTTCTCGTTGTGCAGATTACTTCAGCGACTGGACTGAGGCTTCATGGAGTTTAATGCCTTATGTTGTGAAAGTTCTCAGAAGTTCAATTTCTGTTCTTCATAGTAGGGTGGGTCTGTGAACTGGATCTACAAATCTGTTGTTGCTCTCTTCTTAATTGTTGAAGTTAAAAATAAGGCTCTTGGTTATATTTTAGAGGGGTTTTTTGATTATTATTTATTTGTTTTCATTCTCCAGCTGTCATTTACTCTCAAAAAAAGCAAATATTTTGGTTCATTCAGAAAAGGGAGAAATGACCAGAATCTGCAGTGGTTTATAGTTAAAAAAACAAACGAAAGATAAAGCCCTATGTAGTTGTCGTCTTCCAAACTTCGTAAAAGGGATCATCAAATCTTGTGGGTTGCTGCAAGTGAGATTTAGGTGTTTTAAAACAAAACAAAAAACCCCCAGTGGTATAGGAAGAGTGATTTCCCCCCACCCCCGATACAGGCTGTTGCTTATCTAAAAAGTAAATCTCTAGTTTTGTGAAACTGAAAATGTCTCAAACCGCTCAGTTCCTCCCCACCCCCCCCAGTATGATTACTTCTTATTTTTATGAGGAGGAACAAACACTCCTATCAGACTGTCTTTAGGACATGAGCTTCCCTTCCCACAGCAGATAGCTGTATATATCGCATTCATATTATTTCCCTTATTTCTTTTCCTGTTTTAGCATTTTATGCCTTTTCCACATTGTCCTGCTCAACATCTTTTTTTTACTTCAAGCCTTGGAAGCCCAGTGGAAGTGGAATAGTTGGTGTCTATCCTCTTTTTGAGTGGCAGAACACTTTGTGACCTAGAGATACTGCCTCATTGCCTTAATAATGACAGAAAAGGATGTAAGGCATGCAAACCTGTAGGCAATTCCCCTTCAGTAGGTAGCTTCCCCTCATGGCGTGAGGGTTGAATGGGTAGACGCTGGGCGGTGGTAACATTGCTCTTTGTAGCTTATTCACTATAGAAAGCTCAGAACTGAGTTGTTTACGGTTTTCAGTGCTACTCCCTTTGTGCCAGGTTGGAGAATGTTAATGAGACGAGATTGATTTCTAGCATGCCTGTTTTGTGGTTTTCATTTCTTTAATCCTCAAATTCATGCCTCTAAACAGTGCATACTAAATATGCTCTTAAGAGTGTAGGCTGAGAAGCCAAAAGTGGAATTAAAGGGGAGCGGTAGTGCTGGAAATGTAAAAGCCATGTGTTCATCTTAGCCAGTGCAGGTTCTGAAAACACAAGCCATGTGTCCTGTGATGAAATTATCTGAATGAGGTGAACAAGTTTTAAGTACCTTCCCATAAAACCCAGGCAGCAGCTGTATGTCTGGCACGGTCTCACGCTTTTGGTACTTGCTGAAGGCAGCCCACCGGATCATCAGAACTTCCTCCTGCTTTTGACAAACAGCAACTGTCCAGAAGCACCCAGTGAAGACAACTTCAGAAACTGGTGGTGGTTGGTAAGGAGTAGAAGCAGTTGTAATTTCCTTGATAAATTATGCGTGAATGAATTGCATGTGTTCTTAGCTGAGAATGTGCCTATAAATGAACTGATGTTGAAAAAAAAATCATAAAAATATGTCTGTTGAGTGGGCCTAGGTTTATGTCCCATGTTACTAATGTGAGTTTCTCTTCAAAAACTAAAAAAGTAGATTTTTCATTCAGTTTGCAAGATCCATGGCTTTTTTTACTTCTGTGCATTTAGAAAGGTTTAAATATTTTTCAAATTGCTAGTGAAGGCTTGTTTAAAGTTACACTCAGTGTTACAAATCAGGAGCTAGCATATAGTTATTTACTACAGGTGAGTTCCATTTCACCAGAAGATAATTAACCTTAAATAAGAGGCACTTACCAAGTATCTGCTGGGGCAGACCATCTGTGAGTGCCTGCTATTGATCTGATAAGCACAGCTTCCTAAGGTGTTTCAGACAACCCCGTGTTATTCGTTATGCGTGCAAGAATCATTTCTCATTGTTGAAACATGTGGCACAGGTGGTCCCTTCTGACAAGACAACCTGCCAGCTCTCCGATGTGTTTCTGCGAAACCTGGTCTCTGCTTTTCAGAACATGAATGTTGTGATTAGTAGATGCCTTCCCCCCTCCCCAGTGGTGAACAGTGATGACTACCAGCATTCAGCTGCTGTCTTGCACTAACTTCTGATTTGTAAAAGCTAGGTCATTTAGAAGTATCTGTAGTCCTCTTCTTCCTGGCACCTACTCCTTATCAACCTGGAAAGGACTAGCAGGATAAAAGAGTTACGGAAATAGTGCTTGAGGTACTGTCTACATACGGGCTTAGTAATTACTTTTACCTCCAAAAGGAATCATGGCCAGTATGCTTGGGTCCGTCTCTCTCTGCTGCAGGGCCCCAGTGCCTGTACTGAACAAAGCCGTGCTGCTGCAGTGGGAGAGGAGGGTGGTCTCTGGCTGCGGGAAGGGTGGGAAGCTGCACTCCCGGCGAGAGGTGACCCGGTGGTCCTCAAAGTCTTCCAGGCTGATTACCGAAGGCTGAAAAGCTGTTGCTTCTGGTGCCCTGGTGCTGTGGTAAACGCACCCCGGCGATCCCATAAAATGTCTGAAGACTGGGCTTTTTGCAGTGCCTTAAAACCCTCTGGCCAGTGCCCTGGGACGGCCCCGAAGCAGAGCACTGTGCCCATCACCGCTGCTGATGCTTCTGAGTATTGATGGCAGGATGGGAGTAAGTGTCATTGAAGTGGGGCTGGTGGAAAATGGGTACTGCCATAGCTAACGTTCTTGTAAGTGAAGCTCTCCTGTGGGTCTGTGAAAGAGAAAGCTGACTTACTGCGTTGTCGTGTGACTCGCCTTGGGTGGGTGTGCACAAAGAAGCTTATAGATGCGTGTTGGTGGTTTGGTTTCCTGTACTTGGGAAGAAGGGATTTGAAGACTGACAGCCACGAGGCAGATACACATATGATGTTTGGGGTTAAAGTGGTAATATGGAAAAAGAATAATATTTCTAATAGATTGGACCATTTAATTTTATTTATGGTTGGATACAAAGCTTAATCCAAAGAGGATCTGCAATCAGTAACAGTGAACTATTTTTCTTTAAAATGTCACAGTCCTCAATTAAGATGTTTATTAAGTTCGTGGTGTTGCCTCACTCAAAAAATGGTATAAGGTGTTGTATTGATCGACTTGGTATGTATGTAGTTACCCTCTGCAAAAAGTCCTATGGGGAATTTTGATTTAAAAAAAAAAAAACGTTGTAAAGAGATATCTAAGGCAAAAGCAAAGTTATCTAATGAGGAAATGGAAAAACCTAAGTAAACTTAAAATAGGAATAAAAAGGAGTCAAACCAGGAAGCATTTCTCATCTGTGAGGGAGTGGGCAGACACTGACTTGCTGACTCTTTGCTGAGACCCACTGGGAATGCCTGGTGAGCGGTAGCTTTTCAGAGTGCTTATTGAGAGCAATCTCAATTAACCCAACCCATCTCTAGATTTATTTACTTTATTTTTTAAAATCACACACCTGTATCAATGTTTGCTTGGGTGAATTGGAAGCCAAATTAACTTGCCAGTTCCTTATTGAGCAATCTAAAACATCCAGTATGTGTGGAGTGACCTCCCGGCCCGGCAATGCCAGTTGGAACTGTGCTAAGATACACCCGGCCACGCGTTCCTGCCTGAGCGAAGGACCTGCTTCTCAGTTTGAAGAGCAGGCTTGGGGAGGGACTGTGGGCTTTGAAGATCTCCTTTCTGAGTGACTCTGAGTGACCTGGTAACAGCCTCAGCTTAGCCACTCTGTAGAGAAGTGGGCTCCTCTGCAGTGACTGTTCCCCTGTGGAAAGGAATTGTAAATTTAAGGAAAAAGTACTGTTTTTCAGGTACTAGAAAGAAGAACCAGCTGCTTTTAGAACTCATCCTGTGGAAAATTAATTGCTTTTCTATATGAGGGACTTTTTGAGGAGATGGATTGGCGTTCCAGTGGGCGTTACAACTGAAAGGCTTCTTGCACAACCCAGAAGCCAGCGTCCCATGCCGGCGAGGTTCTTACGGCCCCGTCCTGCTATTGGACTCTTTGTTACCCGCTGCGGAGCAGCATTTGGCCATCAAGCTCTGCTGCTGCAGTCAAGTGTTCAGTGCTATTGCTTCCCGCAGAACTCTGCCAAAGTAAATCCGAAGGTTGAGTTTTTTTTTTTTCCCCACCCTCATGGTTTGCTTCCAATCATATCTTTCCTTACGAAGGTCATTGCCAAACGACCACTTCTTTTTAAGTAGCAGTGTTTTAAACACAAAGCTTCAGAAGAATTTTACATTGATGTTTACTTTTTACTTAGCTTTAAATTTCTAAATGAATCCTTGCACTCCTGCTCTCATTTTAGTATGGGCATACAGGAGCTTCATAAATTTTAACTCTCAAGCAGCCTGCCACATTTTCTTTTCAGTAAGGATGGTGTTAATGCTCGATTTCAGCTGGAGTTCTGGTGGAGCATTCGCTTGTAGACCAGATGATAATGTCCCATAGATCTGGCATGCCCTTGTTCCTTTTGCCAGACTTTCGTGTTTAGATAAAACATCTTCTTACACAACTGTGAGATTTCAGAGGGAAATAGATAAATACCAATGTAGTTTTTTCAGTTTGTGTTGCAGATGCACTCAAGATACGCTTGCTGGAATGGCGGGGCTAAGGTCAATTCTGTTCATCTTTTACAAGGCACTGCCCTTCCAGACAGCTGAAAATATGTGAACTGCTTGAAGCTTCTGGGGTTATTTCCTTCTCTTAAAAATAAACACAATACATCAAGAGAACCAAACAAAATGGGTGTTTTGAAAAAAGTAAGCCTTACCTAGCTAAATGAAAAAGTTATTCAGGATTGTAGAGGCAGCAATGGGATCTTTAGCTACAAATAGGTTGGGTTTTTTTGATTGGCTTTGGTTTTTGGGTTTTTTTTTTTTTGGGGTCTAGCCAAAGTTTTTGTTGGCAAAAGCATGCTAGGTAGTGTGGTTAGGAGCTTTTTTTTTTTTCCTATGTAATGCTTTGTGTTACTAGGTATAATATGATTAAATTTAAAAATTTGGATAGAAAGCATATTGGTGGAGTAAAATTGGTGTTCTATGGGAACTTTGATTTTGAAATTAAAAGTCTTGTGAGTTAGCAGCTCAGGCTTCATTTCATTATCAGAATGGTAAGTTCTGGTTTATGCTTGCCAGCAAGAAAAATAATTTTGTATTTATGCAACAGAACAGATCCCAGGTACTCTTTTGTCCCAGAAAAGCTGAAACTAGTTCACGGGCTAAATCTTGTAGATAATAGGGGTCTTCTCTGATAGTATTTCTTCTCCTTTATATAGGAGTTGTGCAGCTCCTTTGTCTGGTGAAGACATTGCTGGTGATAGATACCATGAACATGCATTTAGTCCAAAGACATTCAGTTTGTAAGTCTCTTTTATAAAAGATGATTGTAGCTGCAAATATGCAGACTAAACAAGTGCGTAAGGCTGCAAATTAAGAGACACTAATGGTATGGAGCACTGGTAACAGGTTAAGCTAGATTCATTTGGGCAACAATATGTATTTTGCAAGGTCCATTGAGTTGGTAGTAGATGACAAACTGAGCTCTTGGTACTTTGTGGTGTCCCAGCACCTGTGAGCTGTTCTGAAAAGTATGCCAAGTGTAGGGAGGGATGAAAGTAGTGAAGAATTTAAGTAACCTCATAGCTTCAGTGACATTCTTTTACAGTCTTGGTTATAGAATAATATGGAAGGATTGGAGAAAAGAGCTACAGGTATGGCTAATGGTTTAGAGGAATCTGCCAGAGGCAAAGAGCCTGAGTATGGAAAAAATGTTGATTTCTCTGGTCTAACAAGAAGGAGGTTAAGTCATACAGGCATACCTTTTAGGGAGGAGTGTGGAGTTTTTCTGGGTTTTGGGGAATATGGGGGGGGGAATGTGGTGGTGTTCTAGCTTTTTAGGTTTGGTTTTGGGGTTGTTTTTTGTGTTTTGAAGAGGCTACTTCACGAAGGAGAAAGTCTATCGAAATTCAAAGTCTGAAAGCTGAAAGACAGCAAGCTAATTTGTGGAATATTAACTTCTCTTTCTTTGGCTGCTTTATGTAAGACAAATTCCTCCTCAGTCACAAGATGAGGACTGAGTGAAATTCTATCATCTTTATTACCCAGGAGATCAGACTCAAATGAGGATTACACTTGATCTCTGGCCTTGCTCCGTGAATATTTTCTCTTTTGTTTTTTTTTTTTTCCCTCTTCTCTCCATGTTAACTTGATCTCCTGTTCCCTTGACTGTGTCCGACAAGTCTGTCTTTGGGAACCAGTAATAGAAGTCTTCGCTACCAGTTATGGAATGAAAATGGACAAACTACTCTTCAGGGCTGGATTAAAAAAGTTTCTGGGAATATTTAAACTAGTTCATGACCGATTAATGGCAGATTTGACAAGATGACTGAGGGATGTTTGTTACAGTTGATGTGTGGTGAGAGAGTTTCATCTGCAGTAATCAGCTTTTTTGGATACCTCTGTGGTGGCATGCTCTGCAGGATGTAACAAGGGATTGATTAGCACCAGTGTAAGCTGCTAGGCATCTGCTTTTAGTTTAGCTGCCTTTAGAAAGTGAAGCTTTTACTTAAAAGCACGTTTGTCCATAAACTATCACGCTGGTAACTGTCAAAAAACCACAGCAAATTTTTACCCATGTTTCAGTTGTGGGTTCTTTAAAGGTGTGTTGTGAGTTAAGGCTGTATGTCTTTTGAGTCATTTCTTCAGCACATCAGAAAAATGTTGTGTCTAGACATTTATTTTGGAGCTTCTACCAGCACATGCCTAGAAAAATAACCTTGTTGGAGGATATGAAATAAAACTGACCATATAGAAAAAACCCTCCCATTATTTTCTGCTTTGCCACTTGTTTAATAAAAGTTTTTGTGTGTGCCCATTTGCTGAAGAACAACGTATTGCAGCAAGCTGTCTTCTTCAGATAAAAGCTCAGATGATCCTGTAGATCATTAACTAGAGAGTTTGGCATGTGCCGTGCAGTACACCACGCTGACATTATTCTTGCATAACTTCTCAGCGTGCTATTTGTCCTAACAATAAAAGGCCCATTTAAGTGAACTTCTCTGGAAGAAACGTTTTACGTGAATTGTGCCAAAGTATCACTTTTGGAATGTTAATTGAATTGGTGTTTTAACAGTGATTAAAGAGTCGGTGGAAACTGCTTGACCTATTGGTATAGTTCAAGTTTGACGAAGGAAAGCTGTTCTTGGAAAGGACAGTGGCATGAAGCGGGTTGTTGCCCTGCCGGTCAGGGCTGTCTTGAACGGGTTGTGCTATAATCACTCCGGGTGTATATAGCACAAAAGAAAAAAGGGAACACAGCCAAAATAGAATTATGAGCACTTTTTTACTGACGAAACCATAAAAGGAGAAGCAAATTAGTAATAGTTGCTGCTGTCATTTATTTTAGCTGGCTGTTAAGGTGACTTACCTTTTGAAAAGGCTGCAAGTTAGGAATAAGCCTGAATCTGTAAAGAAATATAGAAATCATTACTATTAGCAAAGTTATTAATCCTTTTAAGGGAGGGCTCATCTTTCAGAAGGTAGGTGAAGTGGCTAGAACTGTAGGGCAAAATCTTTTACCTACTTCATATTTGACAGTCTCTGCTGAAACATGTCTTGCAAACCTTATCAATGAAAAAAGAAATCTGGATATAGCCTTCTTCATTAAGGCTATATAATGAATATCATTATTACTATTCTTAGGTATAGAGTGTACTGAAATTTCCATTTCCAGTAAGTAAATGCCCCGTTTTTGTTTGAGATGCTTTCCAGCATACCCATATTCCAGTGTTTCTCTTTCTTTGTAAAGATTCTGAATTGGTTCCTTTCCCAGCCATACTGGTGGTGATTACAACTCAAAAAATTGAATTCATATGCTGCCTTTGTATTAAAACAAGCAAAAAGAGCAAAACTTCGTTGAGCCAACAGGGTGGGGTTTTTTCCCTACAGTTTGTCTTTATGCTCTTTAAAAACTTACTCTTTTTAGATGTTTGTCTTGCTTTCCATATCTGTTTCCATGTCTGCTTTTTTTTTTTTTTTTTTTTTGTGAAATGTAGTAGGGGGTAGAAATACATGATTGTTGGTTTTAGTGCCCTTAACTAAAGCAGGGGAAGTAAGAGTGAGTTGCTTTTCTTAATGCACACTGGTAGTTGCCACTGGGGACTAGCCTTCCAGGGTCTAGTTGTCCTTTCTTGGCAGAGTGTAAATAGATAACTTAGATGCCTGAAAGATGTTGGTTTTGTTACTTAAAGGAATGGAAATAAAGGACAATTTTTTCTTCCCTTGCATGTTACATTGGAGAGGGAATCCCCAGTAATAGGCCTTGATGCTTGGTTTTGCTAATCATCCCATCCAGGTTTTTTCCCCAAATACTATTGTCATTTCTTCTCTTATTCCATGGAGAATATATTAATATCTGTTAAATATTCCTGCACGAGTTTGAAGGGGACAAATGGTTATTCTCTGAAGATAAAAGGTAAGATTTATGCTCTTTTTTAAAAATTGTGTTTAAGAACTAGTCCTTTCAAACAGCCCCTCAGTTATTAATTGCTGTGTATTTTTCCTCGCTTTTGAATTGTATTGAAACTTAGGTTTCCTAGTAAGACAGGTTACATATATTTTGGGGTATGTTTTATTCCAGGAACTGCTGGGTCACTGATGGTAGTTGAGTAGGCTTCTCAAAAAAATCTCTTTAATATTTTATTTACACAGAAGGGTGTGGCTTAATCTCTCAGGATAAGAGCCATACTGTGGTACCGTAGCTCGTAAATTTGGGAGTATAGTGCCAAGACATTTCCTGTTTCATCAAAACCTTTCTCTGCCTTCAGTTAGATAACGAGTTGGATTTTCTCAAGTAGCTTATCAAGCCGTTCAGACAAAATCAGACCTATTGAACTGAATGTTTAAATATTTGGTAGAATTCTTATCATCTGCCAGCAGATTGTAGAAGACTTCTGTGTGTGAAGATGGGGACTAGACTGTAGTGACGTAATGCCACTTCCAGATCAGGAAAATAACATTACATTTCTCCTGTGTAACAGCACACTGAACTCTTGAGACCTGCCTTTTATTCAAATGTCATGGAGGTAAATGTATTAGAAAGCATCTTCTGCTTCACTGTTTATGGTTTGTAAGGCTTTCCTATCTGTGGCAGACAGGTCAAATACGTTGTTGGTTCCTTTGAATTTAGGACTTGCCTCCATTTGAATTTTGTGATCTGACTGAAGTTGTGTTAATTGCTTCTACTTACTGTAAAAGTGTTTTTTAAATAACCTCCATTTTCTGAGGCTGGATCTAAGGGGATTTAAGTAATTTACAGATAATGGATTATGCAGTAGATAAGTTGTAGTCTTTCTAGCCATGGATTTTTGTGTCCAAGTAAAACATTTGTTAGTGGGGGGCTGATATTTCTAGTATGGTAATTAAAGCTGATTGAAGGACAGGGCTCAGTTTGATCGTGATTTCTCATCTTGCTGAAATGAGAAGCGAATGATTGTTACCGTTGATGTGGCTTTCTGGCTCACACTGAACGGCAGTTTTGCAGAAGGAGCATTGCAAGCCCAGACTGATTCACATTTGTAGAGTGGGGACGTTTGCGCAGTCTTTGGAATTTCAGACTCCTTTAGAGCTCAAAGTATTTGTTGATTAAGTAAAAAATATATAGGTTTAAGAGAAGAGATGGTCTCTCTTGCCATTTTAAATGTTTTTGTATTACAAGATAGAGATACTTGACTTGGCAATTGAGAGTAAGTTGCATTTAGAAATGGAGTAAGCTTGTCTCGATCATATGTTACGTTGAACCTGCTTTCTTGACTGCCTGATGTTTTTTTCTTTGGAGAGCTGTATTAATGAATTTTCCTTTATTCATTGTTCACTTAACCCATGTGGCTGTTATTCTCTTCTTCCATGTGTAGCTCTTTCTACTTTAAAACATGAAAGTGAAGCCCTTTGGGTGTTAAGATTGGTATTTTCCTATGTTTGTTATGTTCTGCTTTGGCCAAGACATCCATATCTAATTCTAGTAACTTAAATAGAAGCTCCTGAAACAGGGCACAGTTCACGCCTTCAATGTTGATTCGTATCTAAGTAAGGTGTATAAACAAAATAAGTCGTCTTGATTTTTAGTAGAGCTAGAGGTCTATTGCATTCTGAAACTTCAACATACGCAAGAATATTCTATAATGTAGCATTGTGAATGTATAATACTAGGTGAAGGTGGAGCTTAAATGAATTTTCTAATTGTTCAACTTCAGTTGTTTTG
The DNA here is from genome assembly GCA_013401275.1 of Pandion haliaetus. NCBI lineage: Eukaryota > Metazoa > Chordata > Aves > Accipitriformes > Pandionidae > Pandion > Pandion haliaetus. The sequence continues at coordinate 123,679 of VYZV01020085.1, read as the reverse complement.
GTGGTTGGTTTTTGGGGGGGGGTTGTGTTGTGGTGTTTTGGGTTGGTTGTTTAGTTTTGTTTTTTCTTTTTTCTTTTCCCCCCTCCCAGAGGCTTCTTCTATGGGGAATTTTGTCTTGGATGAAAACCAAATGGCATTTTTTTAATGGATCAGGAAATCGTGTATTCAGACAGCTCCTGGATATGTAAAAATTGAGTTCTCCAGTGCTTTCTGACTCATTTGTTTCCAGTAATTCCTACTTACGTCATCCTTGTTAATCCTTTGGGATGGAGAGGTTTATTTTCATCCCCAGGTAACCACAGGCACAGTCCCGTTCCTAATAAATCTCCTGACTTCAAGGGAAATGTGATAAAGCCACCTGGAAGGAATAAGTATCAGTCTTGACCAAGGTGGTGAAGAACTCTGAGTTCATCAGTGTCAAAACTTTACAGCCTGACTCACATGTGAGCAGGGGAATTTTCCTGAAACTTTCAGGGACCTTTATTGTTTGTTCTTTGATAGTCGGTATGTATCTCTGTATACGTGCGCAAACAGAAATCTCAGTTCCTAGCAAAATTGTTTTCCCTAATGACCTTTAAAGGGTCAGGACTTTACTGCTGTGTCTGCAAACAGAAGGAAATGCTGTTCCCTTTTTAAAAGGGACCTTCTTTGTCAACTCTTGTGATCACATGGCTGTTCTTGCTGAGGTAATTCAAGAGCATCAGGGCCACTCTTTAAACCTTCATGCACTGCAGCTGAATCCTCAACTCTCATTTCTTTCTCATACTGATTTCTGTGCAGTGTCATACTTTTTCTTTTCTTTCCTGTTCTGGCTATTTCCTTAGGGCACAGTTCCTGTCTGTATTTGTGTACACTCAAGTTCAGACTCTTACAAAGGAAAAAGAGAATTTCAAGGGCAAAACCTAGCTGATACCTTGTGTTTGCGTTAATTCCTCTCTACTGTTCAGATTACAATGCTGCTTAAATTAGAGTGAATATCCTTGGAAGATACCTGGTTTATGGACTGAAAACTTTTTGGACAATTTTGCACTCCTGTTCATTTTTAATGCAATGTCAGTGTGCTTCTATCACTTACCTTCGTGTACTTTTCCATGCTACATATTTAGTTTAGGAACTCAGAATTTCGGACCCTATTCAGACTGTGATACCAGAGTAACAACAGTACTTTTCTCAGTATTTTCTGGAGGACCATTTTAGCTCTTTAGTATTTGTGGTGCTTTATTCCCTCAAGACTTGAAGTAACAGTCTCTTTTGCATTCTTGTACGTGCTCAACACTGAGAGATTTAAAACTTGTTCTTCCAGTAGAGGATTTCTTGAAAGAGCGTGTGTGTGTGTGTGTGTGTGTAAGTTATGCTACTTAAGAAGTTGTGGTGAAAGCCTTTGAAGAAGTGGTAGATGAGGAGCATTCAAATCCTGCTGGAGGGAATCGTTTGCTCTCTTAAACGTCAACATCAACTTCACAGGCTACTTTGGATACCACCACCCCCCTCAGGGACGGCGGGCAGGGGGAGAGCTCCAATAAGGAGACTGGGGCAGTGGCTAACACTGCTGCTGTTGGTGGATCCCACAGCTGGGAAGGGAAGGGGATGCTCGGTCAGGCTGTGGTCCCATCCAGAGAAAGCGTTCCTGTGGGCTGCTGCCTTCCAGCTGAGAGGTTGGGGTGCTGTAGGAGGATGGCTAGACCAAAGCCTAGGCCTGAAGTTCGAGTCTCAGCACGCTTTAAATCTAGCCTTGCTTATTTATCAGGCTCGGTTTCTTATGAACTGCATGGCACTGAGGTCCATTTGGCTCAAAATCCTTAGATTTGTTTGATGACTGTCACAGGACTTTGAAAACGCTTGTTGACTGCACTGCTTCCGAGGGGTCTCCCGAGTGGGTCTCAACAGGCTTTCATCCCCTTGCTGAATTGCCTCTGAAAAGCTAATGGTGTTGCACATAGTGATATGGTTGTAGGGTTGTCAAACTGCTGTACATAAGGCAAAAATATAAAGATGAAAAGAAAAATGGAAATTAGTTTTGGTTGGTTGGTGTTAAGAAATTTCCGTAATGTGCCTTCAGTTGATTTGGGAGTTCTTGCAATTTGTTTGATTGCCAATTATTTGATAGTTCTGGCACTCTTCCCTGTTACCTTTATTTTTGGAAAGGGTGAAATTGTTTAATTGTTGGGTTCAGGGTTTACTGTTTAATTTAGCTAATTAAGTAAAACTGTATGTGGCTGGAGTGGGACCAGATGGGTCCAGAGAAAGAAATAACTGGCCATAAGAAGGGGGTGGCTGTTCTCATGCAGTAAGTTTTTCACCCTAAAGTCTGATACCATTTTGCCTGACACCCCAGGGACAGAGAAGATACTAGTAAATACTTTGTGTAGTTCTGGGTGGTTTTTGCACATCTAGGGTTGTTCCAGCCCTTAGGAGGTCTGCACAAGGAAACTGCACTGCAAAAATAAATTATGCAGTTTTTCTGCATGTAGATTGTGCTGTGTGGGTGAGCGAGACAGACTTTCCATAATTCTTCTGACATAATTAGTCCCTTATGCAAGGTAAATTCTTCTTACTGTTTCTTTCCCCTTTTCAACAGTATATTAGTTGTAGAAGTAGCCAGTTTGTAGTTAGAGTGTAAAAGTGTCATGGTTTATATTATGCTGTGCAAGATTAGATTAGCATACAAATTCCATAAAACAAGTAATATTATTGTTCTAGTGCTCGGCTGCTGTAGCAAATGATTCTGGGGGCTGGATTTTATGCTTTAGGCATCTGAAGTGGGAGAATGGGGGAGGATATATGTTCCATTGTGGTTTCCAGACCGCAGTATAATCAAGGTTCGTATGAAAACAAAGTAGGTCACAGCACAAACTTCTGCTGAAAAATCGGAGACTTTTAAAGACTCAGTTGCAGTACAACTCGAAGCACAACTTTGAATGTGAGATTGGAGGAAAAAGTGTAAAAGCACTGACCTCCTCCTCCCCCCACTATATCCCAATCTCCCTTGCCCTTACCCAACATAGCTAAACAAGGGCATGTATTTTCCCCCTCCCCTTCTTTTCGTACCTACCAGATCATTGGTTAAAGAATTTCTTTTGCTGGGGGAAAACAAATCGGAGGTTATACAAAATTGCACAGAAGTAAATCTCCATAAACTTTGCCTAATGCTTTTTTTTAACTCCAGTCATGGAACTTTTGACCTCTGCAATGTCATATAGTACATTGCCAATTATTCACTGTGCAGGAAAATATTTCAACTACACACATGATTTTTTTTTTTTTTATGTGAAGTCCTTGTTTTCTGTGTTACGGGAAAGAGTAAATAGTTGTTCCAGGGTTACTTTCTCAGTATTAAGCCTGAATTTATAGACATCTGTTTATACCCTTTTTTCAGTCTTTTACCAGCCTGAGAGATCCCACAATTTTTCCTCATGCAAAAGTTTTGCATACTTCTGAGCACCCCCACCATTCCTTTTATGGCTTCTTGAGCTTCCTTTTGTACCTCTTTGTAGTGTACTCTGCACCTTTTCAAATCTATTTCTCTGGCAGTTACCAGAACTTCACTCAGTGTTAAAGGTGAGGTGAGCTTGGGATTTCATGTTGTAGCTTGATGTTTTCCAGTTTTGTTTTACTGATAATGATGAACGCTTTGCCTGTCTTCTGGCCACCATGGAGTAGAGTCCCGAAGTTTGTGAAAGGACTTACTACAGTGGCTCAAAGATCTACTTTAAGTTCTATTCCTGACTGGAGATAGGCTGTAAGTTAGTTTCACAGTGTGCATGTTCATGTGCGGATGTGTTTTCCCAATATATGCTGACTTGTATTTTTCAGTATGAATTTCTTCTGCCTTTCCTATTCCAGAGTCATTTACAAGGATTTTGTGATGCTGTAACTCATGGTGGTCAGTAGCTTTGAGCAGAAAATGAATGTAACCAGATCACTTCCAGATTTTCTACAAATGGAGGCTCTGTGCAAAGAGACTGTAGGAAGAGAGTTGACAAATGATGGTGATTCTTAAATNTTTATTCTTTGTTCATTCACACTTCTGTTCTGTAGTGACCTAAGGCTGATTCTGATGGCTGGTTGAAATCTAGTGTGTTTTATCTCTTTCTCAATTGAGTTTTGGGGAGTAAAGTGAATGTACTACAGCAAATTCTACACATAGCAGATACTTCGGTAAAGTTACAATGCTCAATAGGAAAGGAAAACACTGTTTGTCTTCTTCCTCATTGCCCTTTGTCCCTTTGCAAGAACATTGTTTGCTTCCCAGAATTTAAAGAAGAGTCAATTTTGTTTTCCAAGAAACAAATTTGAAGGAGACCATCAAGGCTTAGCTGGAAGTGCTGGTAGATACTCGCTGAATCACGAGGAGGAAGAAATGTTTTGTTATTAACTGTTGGTTATTGAGTGATGGTCAGGGCAACTTAAAAGATAAATTACTCTTAAAATGTAGTTAGGGTTCTCTATATTGTGTGTGTTTGATACTCAAAAAAAAGTGGGAGCACTTGCGGTGGGACAGATGCATATCAGTACGGGTTATATATGGCAGCATTAAAGACAGCAAGTCTTCCTGCAAAGCCAATGTACCTGAGAACTGGGCATGTAGTGTAGGACTAAATCGCTTACAAAATCCTTCAAAACCTAGGAAGAAGTAGGTTACTGACTTTGATCCAGGTTTCCGAACTGGATGTGCTTGAAAGTGTGTACTGAATTTATAGAAGTAGTAAGTTCTAGCAGAATTTGAAACAGTGGAACTTACTTTTTTGTTTATAAATGGTTAAATGGGTGGAAAGGGCCATCTGTGGATGCAAGCAGGGTAGTTGTTAATGTGACACCAATAAACTAGTATGCAGTTTAATAAAAAAATGATCTTTTTTGCTTTCTGCAACTGTGAATGCTGTCACGCTTGCTCACTCACTCGTCTTTACAGATTCCCTGCTCTGAAATTGAGCGAACAGTGAGCTGAGCTGTTCTGTGGCACTGTTGTACTCTTAAGGAAAAGCATAAGCAAAAACTGAAAATGCTACAAATAACACATTTTTGCCTTCACTGCTCCATTCAAACTTGTGAAATTGGCTTTAAACTCCTTAAACTCTTTTAATCAGTTAGTGTGCTGGGAGCTACAATATTAACTTTTTGTTGTGTTTAAACCTTTGCCAGGACGGGAGCAGTTTCATGGCCTCGGGTCTATGTACTGCAGAGGAGCAGCTGCTGTGATCCTCACGTATGATGTGAACAGCCTCCAAAGCCTGACAGAGCTGGAAGAAAGATTCTTGGCACTGACTGACAGTGCAAGTGCTGACTGCATTTTTGCTATTGTTGGAAATAAAGTTGACCTCACCGATGACTGTGCTTTACCACCGGATGAAAATAGACCTGAGAAGTCTGTTGCCAGCTGTGGCTCGAAGGTGCGAAAACAAGTCCATGCAGAGGATGCGATTGCGCTCTATAAAAAGATACTGAAATACAAAATGCTGGATGAGAAGGATGTTCCAGCAGCTGAGAAAATGTGCTTTGAGACCAGTGCAAAAACAGGATACAAGGTGGACTACCTCTTTGAAACTGTGTTTGAGATGGTAGTCCCAATAATTGTACAGCAGAAAGCTGAGGGGCCACCGCAAACTGTAGACATTACGGACTACAAGCCAGCGAAAAGGACAAAATCTGGTTGTTGTGCCTGAACCATTTACATGACACAAGAGAAGGGGGCGAATTGATGGCTCCAGCAAACTGAGGAGTAACAAGTGCTTGCAGTTCACCAGAAAGGAAAAGTCAAAGAATAAATAGACTAAAATGGTGTATGTGAAAAAACCCAAATCTTCTGACCATTAAAGGCTTCTGGGAAGCTCTGTGTATGAAAATGGGAATGTGAGTGAAATTACAGAGGAAGACCTGCCAGTTTCCATGGGCTCTGAAGGCAAATGGTGTGTTAGTACAATTGGTAGCGACAATCATTTGAACAGCTTTGAAGGAGTCTGATTTTTAATGACTCGCCATTTCATGTTGCATGTAAATGATCTTTCTGTGTACTGTCGACAGCTGTCACGTGATTATCATCTTTCCCCTTGCAATTCTAACTTTGGAAGATTGAACACATGGTACTTTTTTATTCTTAAGAAAAAAAATATGAAAATCCAGGTATAATTTATATTTGTAGCTAATAAATCAATTACAATCTTTTTATGTCAGATATGACAGTGTAAGATTCAGAAGCTGAACTATTAAAATCACTGTGGATACATACTAGTCATTTGGAGACTTTATTAATGTGAGTTCTTCCATAGTGGGCTTTCATGTATTAACAGGCAGCATCACAGCTCTTGCTGCTCTAATTGCAAGTTGCAGGAGGAAGTTTTTTCTTTCATTATTCTCTTGTAATTCTTTTTAATGTGGATAGCAAAGGGGATTTTTGGGAAGGAAGCAGTTTTCTATTTTGTCTGCATTTTGTGGGGACCTCTTTATGGTGCCTATAGAATACCATGGTGTTGAGTACCTGTGTTGTGTCTCCCTTCCAACTCCTCCTTAGCTGTGCCCAGGCAAAGCTGTGGCTTTGATTTTTAGCAGCTACGCATGACATGACCATCTACCTGGAGGGAAGTGAGGACTGGCATTTTCTGATGTGAAACTGGCTAATGTGGGAGGAAGGGAAGAGAAACTGCTTTTTGTGGAGTAGAAAGGTGCATGAAGGAGCACTAATGAGGTATGTGGTTTCTCTCCTGACTGCAGTAAAAAGAAGGGGCTAATACTCAATACTTCTCCTAGAGTTTCCCAGCCCTCTCGGCTACAGAGAACGCATGCAGTGACCCAGGAGCTCAAACTGAGACACCGTAACCAGAGTGAAGAACTGCTAGTTTAAACACACTGCCCTCACCAAAAAAACCCACCAACCCTCCCAAAGACAAGTGAACAAAAAACCCTGAAGATGCAGCTCACATGTTTGCAGTTCTGCAAGTTGTTATGTAGGTACTCTTTTGTCTTCCTATGGATGCTTCTGGCATAATTTTCTAAAACTAAAGGGTTGGTTGTTCTTAATGCCTTGTCATTGCCTTTCTCTGTTCCACCCAAATCATAGTTGTTTAGTACATAGGGAGCCAATTCCTCAATGAATAACGAATACTTTTTTTTTCTTTTCAAAAGTATGTCCTCCTGAGTAATGTGCTGCAGGGTAGTAGCTTTATTCTCTGCTTTCAAGTTTACGCACAGTACATGTCTAGCGGGGAAGAATGGCTAGAGAGGAAAAACCTGCGTGCGTTTAATCACAGAATCATAGAATGGTTTGGGTTGGAAGGGACCTTTAGAGGTCATCTACTCCAACCCCCCCTGCAGTAAGCAGGGACATCTTCCACTAGATCAGGTTGCTCAGAGCCCTGCCCAACCTGACCTGGAATGTTTCCAAGGATGGGGCATCTACCACCTCTCTGGGTAACCTGTGCCAGTGTTTCGCCACCTCATGTCGCAAATCCTGATTTAGGATCCTGATGACTACGCCAGTTTGTCGTGAATGGGTGATTTGTGTCGCTTAAAGAGCCACTGTCAAAGGTATTAGCAAAAGTGGTTTTAATATGATGTTGTAAAGTTAAGAGTTCGATGGCAAGGCTCACTGTATTACTGTATGGCACAACCAATTGAACAGTGATTCAAAAGTTACTANGCCACGCTGCCTAGCAGGGAGAGCTCAAAGGAGGCTCACTTAAGCTGTCATATTTATGGAATAAAGCTCTTGGCTTCTAGTCAAATTACATGTAATGGGAAGGGTATAGCATGAGACTCCTTGTACCCACAACTTTCTTTGTTCCTTGGTAAAGGACTCTTGGAAGAGCCGCCCACTATTCACGTGTTAATCGCATGATGGGTGTTCCAAGCTCATATGCATCAGCGCTCACTAGGTCACTCTGCTCCTTTGTGGGTTTTCAGAGAACAGATTGAAGCCGGAGGAGTTCTTGGCCTGTTAACGGCTCAGGCCTTTACCTCCTCTGGAGCCTGTACCAAACTACAGCTAGTTTGGTTAAGGGGTTGAGTGCATCCATCGCACCTCATCATAAAGAATTTCTTCCTTATATCTAGTCTGCATCTACCCTCTTTGAGTTTAAAACTATTACCCCTTGTACTATTGCAGCAGGCCCTGCTAAGGGGTGTCATCTTTTGGATTTGCTAGGGGTTTGGAGTTTAACATGTGCCAGTCTGTCAGAGACTTAACTGCACCTGCTCTGTGGTATTTAAAACTGTATACAGTTAAAAACCTTGTACCCATTAACAAAATTCCAAGGCTGCTATCTAGTCTTCCCTCGGGACTGGGAAGAGCCAAACAGGCTACAACCTCAGTCTTGTTCGTGACCAAAGCGATCTGCCAACACATCGGTGAGAGAGGTCTGCTGCTGGCTTCGCTGCATCTGTTGACAACTGAACCTGTAGCACGCACTGGTTGCAAAGGTCAGGCTTTTGAGAGATGTACATCCAGAAGGTACAGAACAGGAAAAATATTTGTAAGTTTAACATCTAACACTTCTTGAGGTATAAATATTTGCAATGCAGTTGCACCAGCATTTGATTCATATGAGGTCTTAAGGAATTCTTGCAGTCTTTCCGAAAGCTCTTAGCTGGGTGCTTTCACTGAAGGAGATGACACAAGAACCTGTCTTGCGTGCTGTGCTTTTGCCCTTAGGGCTACACTTGTCTGGCATGATGTTTGTGGCTTTTTAGTGTTGCTGGCTAGCGTTCCTTGAGAAACATCTGGGTTATGATGGATTGTCACTCTGGCAGCCTGAGAGAGAGATCATGGGGTTGCACAGCAGAACCTGGGAGGCTGCGTGATAGATGGGAGCCTTTGGTAAGAGGTCAGGAGGAGATCTGGATTGCTCAAAGTGTGTGCAATACAATATGTCCTGCTTCTGTGCTTATTAAATGTCCTAATATTAATTCATTAATTCTCTGTTGCTTCTGCAGGTGCATCCTGCATTTTTTGCCCCTCACTGTCCTAGATAATTTTATTGGAACAATTCAGCTTGGCTTATTGACAGGGAGGAGCAGTGAAGCTGCAGGGTGGGGACCGGCAGCACGGGAACTGGTGCACACTTGTAACTCTTGTTGCTTTAACAGCCTCACAACCTAGCAGCTCCTGTACTTTCAGCGTAGCAGCTGTAGTCTGGGCCAGTGCTAAGACCTGCATTAACAGTGGCTGGGCCGTGCACCTGGTCGATGCCAGCTCTGCTGCATCCCGCTGGCTGCAGCAAGTGTTCTCCTCCATCGCTGCGAGGTTGCTTTCCCTGTTAATAACCTTGGTGCGCAGCCTGGAGCTGGGCCGGCGGTGGCTGTGCTGCTGGAGCCCAGTGGAAACCCTCCTGGCCGGGACTAGCGATGGCGGGTGAAAGCGGGGACCTAGGTGCCCTGCCTGGCAGGGGAACCTCATTTTACAAGTATTTATTACCCACCCCCCCCCATTATGTTTGTCTGGATTATGTGAAGTGTTTGAATGGTGAAATAAGAGATGTTATTTTTGGCCACGCTGGCTGAATGCGAGCTGCGGGCCTGCCTTCGCCTGAGGTGATGGCTGGGCCAGGCTGTGACCTGAGGGGGAGGGAGGGAGGAATGGCAGGGCGAGCGGCTGAGGATCTGTGCCGGGCTGGTTGGGAAGGCTCCATCCTGCTTCCTGCCCCTTGCAGGCGCTGATGTGCAAGACC
>VYZV01020085.1:0-113999 GCA_013401275.1 Pandion haliaetus | reverse complement strand
CCATGAAAGGAGCCTGAAGCCCCCGGGTGTCCATGGGGCCGGCAGAGCTGCTGAGCTGCCAGCTTCGGCTCGGTTGTGCCCTCGCCCGTCGTGGTGGGAAGCACCGCTGCCTGTTTTTACTTCTCTGCTCGTGGATCGTGGGACGCAGTGATGTGACTTGTTCCCCTAGTCCGGTACGTCTCGCACCGGCGTGTGCCTCGGCCCAGTGGCTGTGAGGCTGGGCCCCGCTCACCCTCGGCGGGCACGGGTGGCTGTCCCTGGGGATGCCGCTGATCCCTGCGCCGTTACGGGGGCTGCTGCTGGCTGCACTGGGGTGGCCATCGGCACATCAGCAGTGACGCCCCAGCCACTCTTGTGGCAGCAGTCCCGTACCTTGCTGTTTGCTGCTTGCCGTTTGCTGCTTGCCGTTTGCTAATTTTCTGTTGCCAGCAGCTGTGGACAAGCCCAGTCAGGTAGGGTGTGAAGGAACTCGGCTGATCTGGTCGATACACTCTGAGGAAATAATTGGTGTCAACTGATGTCACTATGTTGATTTTACTATATCCGTGCTGATACACTGATGCACTATTACCTACAGAAGGGGAATATAATCTTGTTTACCTTCTGCAGGCTCAGCAGCATGTTCTACTTCAGTGTGTTTTCAAACAGGAAAGTGTAGGAAGCAAACAACATGCTTTGAAGCAAAGGATTTGCCTTGGTGAAACCCAGGCAAAACACTTGGGGTTTTTACATCCTAGGCTGGAGCACTATAGTTCAGTAAAAAGATTGTTTTGTTTTGCTGTAGCTGAGTTTTTCCCGTTTAAAAATGTTTTAACTTCTCGGAAGTGGATTGTGGGATGACAGAATTGTGGAATGGTTTGGGCTTGGAAAAGATCTTCAAAGACCATCTAGTCCAACCCCCTGCCATGGGCAGGGACACCTTCCACCAGACCAGGTTGCTCCAAGCCCCATCCAGCCTGGCCTTGAACACTGCCAGGGATGGGGCATCCACGGCCTCGCTGGGAAACCTGGGCCAGTGCCTCGCCGCCCTCACAGGGAAGAGCTTTGTCCTTGCATCTCATGTAAAGCAACCCTCTTTCAGTTTAAAACCCCTGCCTCCTGTCCTGTCGCTACAGACCTTCGTAAAAGGTCTCTCTCCGTCTTGCTTATAAGCCCCCTTCATACACTGAAATGCTGCTCTAAGTTCTCCTCGGAGCCTTCTCTTCTCCAAGCTGAACAACCCCAACCCTCTCAGCCTGTCCTCAGAGGGGAGGAGGTAAACTTGCAGCTCAGAGGCAGTTTGAATAGGTCAGTTCCCCTCCATGCTGTGCTCTGGGTTAGCTCACCAGGTGAAAGCCTCTGGCTGCTCCAAGTATGCCATGCGTTTGCATGCATGAGCTCCCTCCCCGTTTCAAACAGTGATTAGGCAGGCTTTCGAGAAACACGGGTATGAGTACACAGACCTGACGCACGTGATGTACACGAAGTACAGAAGTTCAAGTCTCCTTGGCACCTTGTGGGCTTTTGTGGTTTGTTTGGTTTTTTCCTGCAGCATGGTGGTGAGTTCAACTCGATGCTGTGCAGCTTACATGAGCCAGAGAAAATTAAGAGGCAAAAAAAAAAATTAGCTGCAGAGGAAGATTAGGCAATGTACTAGCCATGAAAAATCCAAATAGTTTGCTGCTGTTGTTGACATAATCAGTTTTTACAGATTTGTATAACCTTCACCTGAATTATCGTAAAACATTAAATGTGCTGCATTCCTGGAATTGCATGCTGTAAAAAAAAAAATCACAAGTGATAACTGTGATCATCCCAGGAACACTGATGTCTAGCAACACCTGGAAGAGGTAAGTTGCCGATTCTTGGGTGTTCATCACCACCATGTGCAATTTAAAAGAATTGGCAAATGTGGAATAGATTTGGCTTGTGTTGACTGCAGTTTTTAAAATTCTAAGTATTTTATTTAGCTGAAACAAATACTAGTGTGATCAGTTCGTTTGCAGGCTGCCTTTCAGAGCTACAGCAAGGCCAGAGAGCTCATTTCAAGCTCAGGTAATTTCTCCATTTATGGATATATCTGATTATATGTACAACTAGTCTAGGTTAGCCAGTGTGCTAGCTAAGAACTTTAATTTATATTTTTTGCAGAGGTAACACTTGTCAAGTTTGGCTAATGTTGGTTTCCTGAACCTTGCAGAGCATGAATACTACATTGCTTTAATCTGCAACATCAGAATTTATTGGCTTAAATTGTTCCAACAACAGGTGAAATTCTATTTCAGTAGTTCAGCTTAAACAAGCAATTTTAGAAACACAGCTTCCCTCTTGGATCTTTATTTCGTGGCACTTATAAACAAGTGTATTTCTGGCTGAAGAGTTTGAATTTCAATGGAAGGAGCTTTCTGGTAGTGCTTTTCTAATTCCTTAGGTCCAAAGTAGTTCGACAGAGCAGTCCGTATGCATTGTATAGGAAAACACCATTTACAAAATGGAAATCATCAACAAATAGAGGTGTAGAAAAAACCCAGGTTTTATTTATGATCCAGTGAGGATGGAATGTAATTACAAAAGCCAAGAAGCACCTGAAGCAGGAGTGAGGTGAACTGTTGAAAAAAGCAGCTGTCATTGCTACACCTCTCTTTGATTTTAGTTTTAAGCTTTCGGGTATATAATCAAATTATGCAACTAGGAAATTTGCAGCCGATTGTTTTTGTCCCGCCTCTCTTGCAGTGGTGCCAGACAACTTTGGGCTAAATTGCTTCTTTCTACAGAAGGAAAGAGCTAGCCATTCTGGCCATTTAGCAAGCCTGGCATGCAATGACCTGGTTCTCTATGGGAAAAGATGGTGCCAACTAATGCCTTGCTTCCTTCTCCTTTGCTTTTGCAAGGATGGCTGCGTGCAAGTTGGGATGGTGTCATCCCATTGCTACGTGTCCCCGGCTGCCAGGACAGCATGCCTTCAGACAGACAACTGGCAGGTCTGGAAGTTCTGTGTTTGAAGGTCGTGGGGCATTGAGCAATACGTTCCCCTGCAAAAGCTACCCTACGTGCGATGGCTGTGCCAACAGTAGGTGGTTAAGCTCTGTTTGTGATGAGTGGCTTGGTTTCAGAGGGGGAAAGCTGCAATGCAAAAACCACCCAGTGCCACTGCTGTGGGGGTGGTGTGACCCAGATGAACGTCCACAACACTGTGGAGCAAGAGACCTTTGTAATGACCCTTTGGCCTGGGGTATGTCTAGAAAAAAAAATCATCAGCCTTGTAAAATAGTACTCTGATCTCCGTCATAGAGTCTCCTAATCAAAATAGAAAGAGTTGCATTTTGTGGAGGCCTGTGGGCTTCTCTGCTATTGCCAATGGTTAAGTGCTAAAGCATGGTGAGGCTTGAAAAAAACAAATACAATAAAAAGATGATTGTTTTGGGTGTGTTTGAAATGCCCAAGCATAAAATACTAAAATGAAAGTTCGATTTCAATGCTGGACATAAGCACTTTCCAGAGTCTATTTTCAGTATTATGCAAGGGTTTAGCACTTTGATCACCCTCTGCAGCTGTTAGTGTTTACTCTTTTGACAAATACAGCAAATAATAGAAAAGATACATATATTCTCTTAAAGTAAATGTAGTGTGTATCTGACCAAGGTAACCATTTATTATTGAAGGTTTTTGGTGTTTCAAAGCTGCAAGTATTTGTATTATTTGGCAAATGACATAATGTTAGACTAGCAAAAAATGTATATATACTGTCTAGTAGGACAACACAGCACTAGATCCATGTGTTAGACATAATTTGTGTTAAACTTAATTTGCTTTTACAGACACTTTTAAAAATTAATTTTCCATTCAGCTTTTGAGGTAATAAGTTAAAAAGCACCAACATGATTTATTCAAATGTCTAACCATCATAGAAGGTTTCACCGTATAAGAACTAGAGGATAAGCAGGTTCCTTATACTGTGAAAGACGGCTATAAATTTTTCATGCAGACTTGACATCTGCTGATATGGCTGCGGATGAGTCCTGCCTTGAGTGTATCTGCCGAGGGCTTGCTTTGGAAGGGCTGGTCGATCGTAGTGAGCCAGAAGCTGTATTTATTTGCAAAGTAGTGACAGGTTCCGCGTGCGCCGTTGCATTCGATGAAAGGAGTTGCTCTGAAATCTTCCAGGCAGCTCCCAGGAGAAACCAGCGACTGTCCTCCACCTTCATCACCAGCAGCAGTGTGCTAAACGAGACAAGGAGGGCAGCGTTCAGAGTACAACCTCAGGCAGTGCTGTCAAAAACTTACACGTGGGAAAAGAGAAAAACCACTAGAGTTGCTCCTAACGCTTATCTCCAGAGCAGAGAGTCTGCTCCTCCCACAACTATGCAAGGCTTAAGGGTTCAGCTGTGCTTTAGCTACACAAAGGAGCTAGCTCATAGGTTGGTGCCATTTTAAAGTCTTCTGACAGACATCTTTTCTGTAGTTTGGATTTTCACTGTTGGAAGGCTTAGAATTGGAGGATCATGTAGGTGGGAAGGCCAACCGGAGGTCACTGGAGCCAGTCCCCTGCTCAAAGCAGGGCCAACTCCAAAGTTGCCCTCGGTTGCTTCAGGGCACCATCGAGTAGTTAATAGCTCCAAGGATGGAGCTTCCACAAGCTCTCTGGGAAACCTGTTCCTCTGTTTGATGACCCTCCCCGACAAGAACTTTCCACCATGTATCTAACTTGAACTTCCCTAATTAGAAAGTCTGTCTTACTCTGCATCACACATGAGGAGCACTGTGGAAACAAAATTAGCTTCTATACAAATAACTATAGCATATTCTTTGGTAGCAGATTACACCAAAATCATGCATCTTTACACCACTGAACTGTTATCTTTGATACATACTGTGTTAACAAACTGAATGTTACTTTTCTTCAGTCAAAGGCATTGCTGACAAACCAGGCATTTCCTCTGTTCCTTTAAGAGCTGTACAGCTGCATTTTTAAGTGAAGCTATTTAATTTTTTCTTAAAAACTGACAGAATTTGCAATATAAAAGAAAGAAGCTGGAAAATAAAGTTGCTAAATAGTTTTGTAAGTGGCAGGAGAATTCTGGGCACATTCAAGATGTTTGCCTGCCTCTGTTTTATAAACACCATACTATAAAAATGCAAGCTGTAACTGGCTTGGTTTATGCTGAAAGAGGCCCACTGTGTTCATATAAATGAGTAACAGAAGTGGCTACCTTTTAACAGAGTAATGATCTCTGGCTGGTGTTACAGGTTGAGGGTTAGATAAATTAAAAAACCAAAAAAACCCAACCAACCAAAGCAGCAATTCCCTCCTCCCATACCCACCCTCCCTAAACCTGCAGCCCACCAGCTGGCTTACAAATTTGCAAGATTCACTAAGCTATGAAGTCCAGGAGCAAAACCCTTCTAGCCTCCCTCTACAGGAACAAAGTTGGTAAGAAGCCGCATAAACTATTAAAACCATTATAGCTTTGCGGCCGCTGCAGCTGGAGCTGGAAAGCAGTTAGTAGAAACTGCGCGTGCTATTTGAGCCCTGGCTCAGGAGCAGACCCGCTTGACAACCGCAGGACAAGCACTGGCATTCCTACACTCAGTGTATGAGCTCCAACTCTATGCCTGTAATAGCTCTTCTCATCTTGGGCACAGCCTTTCAGCCTTCTGCAGCACTTACGCCACTCTGCCTTTATAGGATGCATGCTAGTGGAGTGCCTTTGCTACATGAAATCTTCCTGGCTTCTCCGGCTGTTTGGGCAGGAGTCCGTGATGACTCCCTTCATCATTGTACCTTACTCCAGGGAAGGAGGTGGCCAATTTCAGCCAAGGAAGTAGAACAATAGGTATGCTGAGATAAACACAAGTGTGCTGTACTTCTTCCGTAGTTGCCCGAGAAGCAAAAATGTGTACACCAAACACTTCATTTGCTCCAAACGCTAGCTGGGAGACCGTGACCTCTTCTCACTGTGTGTTCCTTGGTGCTGGCAGGCTTTGTCCTGGCAAAAGAGGCTTGCTAAGGTGACAACTTTGCTCTTAACAATGCTCAGTGTTTATACAGGGCTCTGCAAACATTTAATTAATCCTTGGAATTCTTGTGAAGTAACTATGAGATTGGTATCAGGGCTTTTTATAGAAGCAAAACAAAGGTCAAACATAGGGCTGGTCAAAAATTTGACCTGCTCTCTCAAAACGTGGGTTGGTGTTTGTTGGGTTTTTTTTTTCTGTAACTAAATGAAAAATATCAGATTTCCCTTTACCTTATATTTTTTCAGAAAATAAGTTTTTGGCTTTTGACAAACAAATGGTTTGCAGCTAAGATAGAAGAACAATAGTCAATGATGGGTTTTGGCCAGCGAAATCTTTTTTTTTTTTCCCCAACCCTGTTTACTTCAGCATTCAGTCCAGTCTTTAATGAGTTTACAACATGGGCATACTGTTGCAAGTTTTGACTCCCGTGTACATCAAGCACGTCAGAGAAATGAGCATCTGTCAGATCATTCACTAACACATTCTAGCTGCTCTTTGCCATGTTAAGCCCTCCAGTGCTTATATGATCTCTGTACAGTCTTGCAAGAAAAGCAGGTCAGGCCCTTCAGTAGGTCTTCCACTGCACACCTAATGCTAAGCTTTTCTGTAACATCCCATTTCTTAACTACAAGATCTGAGAGATCCTACAAGTCACGGGATACACAGCTCAGCTCTTCCTGCCATTAGCAATGCAACACTGAAGTTTAATTTTAAAAACAGGAGGCTGCCTCTCTTTCCAGACTAGGTGAAAGACTTTGGCTTCTAAATCTTCAACCAAACATCAGTGATTTTTAGGTTTCCAAAAGAAGAGGAAAAGTTTTGTTATGGTTTTTTTTTTTCTCCAGATCAGCTTCTTAATATGTTGTGTTGTACATAAGTAACTCCCACTCTTTAGCTGTGAAAAGGCTTTGTAGGCTACTGTTGCACCTCAGTGCAATTTTACGTGTTAATCCACAGCTGCCCGTGTTCTGCTCTAAAGCACAATTTTGTACATAAAGTAAGGACTCCAGATGCTATTCTGACAAGAGGCAATTTTCTCTGCAATTCACAAAAATTCTTTCTTCTCTTCTGCTTCCTAGAAACTAGTTTTGTAGTTCCCTGGTTCCCCAGTATGATGCATGGTTTTGGTGTTGCTGGCTCCAAAACAGAGCAGCCTTCCTAGTATCTAAGACACAAACTTAAAACCCAGTGCCACACAAAATGTGACACTGGAGAACAAATACCATAAGGAAGGAATATCCAATCCACAAACTGCGCCAGCCTTCAGGGCAGCGAGGAATAGAAGCTTCTTGGCTATGGACAGCAATTGCCACAGCTGGAGCCTCACAAACTGAGCAGCGACTGATATACGGCCTAATGTCTTCTTCTGCCACAGGCATCATTGGAAGAGGTGCTGTAGTTGAGAGCCAGTAGGATTTATCATTTCGACTTGCATAATAACAAATGTCCCCAGGGTTACAGTAGAGGAATGGCATAGTACTAAACCGAGCCAAACATGAGCCGGCCAGCCCTGTTAAAAAAGAAGGGAAAGAAGAAAAAAAAAAAAAAAAGATGGCAGTCATCCTCACAGAAGACAATGCACATTTTCAGTTTCATGCTCCTTCCCAAGCATGTGCCAGTAAAACCCTGTGGTCCAGAATGTTTTGCTGGCTTTACAGGTCCCCTTGAACAACACTAACAACTTGCAGGAGCTCTCAGGGGCACTCTATGCAGACATACGGTTTTTATCTTCTCGTTTTGGTGTTTCCTAAGCCCGTTTGCTGAAGTCCCAGCTTTCTCTAAGTTCTAGTTATTTTTTGGTTTTGTTCTTTTCAGCCAGAGAGATGGAATTGAGCCTGCTACCAGCAATACCTGCACGTACCTAGATCCTGGTTGTGTGCTTTCTCTTGTCCTTCAAAGTACAGTAGGCTGTATCCACTCCAGAGTTTGTTCATGCCAACTGGGCACATCGGCTCTTGATCGGACTGGCTGTGCTTCACCAGCAGGTAGCCCATGCTAATGCTGCGACCCGGCATGCCTGGCAGCCCAGGGCTACCGGGGCGGCCTCGCGGACCTTGGAAGGCGGGGGGGAAGAAATAATACAACTTAGTTTGTGCTCCCATAAATGCTGTGACACTATCTGATACTGCAGCTAAGCTGCTGATGAATAAAGCTTAATTGCATGATGCCTCTTCTTACGGTAAGTTATTGTTAACAGAGCTGTCGTTCTAGGATTATAGCAGTTGCTTTTGAAGTAGATTGGTGCTGGATCAGGCTCCCTCGTTTCTAAGATGATGTATTTCACTACCAGAGCCCGAGAAAATCACATAAAAAGTTCTGATGAATTTCAGCATACTTTGTACAATACAGATGAGCATATTTTTCCTTTAAAATGTTTTTTTTTTAGTCCAGGATTAACCAGTGGTTTTTGAGTTGCTTGCATTTGCTTCATACAGTTAAAACTATGCTCTGCAAATACCTTTTTCTCTGTGTACTTAGCTAATTAAGATAGTAATCATTCTGCTCTTTGATTGGATAAGGACACAGGTATTTCTTTTACAGATATGTTCCCTTAAACATCATCTATCTAAATATCACCTACCCAACCATTCATTTCCATGAATGTAACTGTTAGTAAAACACTAGACTGAGATAGATACTTAAGAGAAAACCAATATAAAAATACACTCAGATCAAACCAAACTCACTCACATGAGTGGACTGACACCTACATCTATCAAAACTTATTCCGAAAATACTGCTTTAAGATATCTCTGTTGAAAGTTAGTTAGTTGTCCCTTGTGAAGAAGCTGTGAAGATGAACTTTCTCTCTCCACCCCATCCAGTGATGTAGTAACTACAGATGGCAGTGGAACAGGAAAGAGGGAAGAAGTGCTGTGCAACATCTCTTACCTTCAGATCCCACCGGACCCTGAAACCCTGCTGCTCCTTGTTCACCTCTGGAGCCGGGAGGAGCTGGAATGCCACCCCTGCCCTGGAGTCCTGGCTCTCCAGGTGAGCCTCTGAAACCTTGCACCAACAACAGTTACAAGCACAGTGACTGCAAAGATATCAACACTCTACACACTTTGTTAACATGTGCTTTACTCGTCTATGTTTGGTCCTATCTGCCAGGTTTACCAATTTACACTAAAGGCAAGGTCCTATGGTTCTTGCACGGGCACAGAGCACTGACTTCATTGGAAAAGGTTGTGGGATCAAGACTACATGAGCCCCACAACCCTAATCTTTCACTCTTGCTACCACCGTGCATCTCCGATGAGGCTAGTAGCAAGAGGTGCACTGCATCGGGTCCACGCGTCACTGCCGCTACATTCTCTGGGTTGATAGCACGCCCACAAGGATGTGTGCATTTCCACTAAAGACGTTCAGTCTTGATTTAAGTCAGATCCATAGCTGATGTTGCTTTGGCTGTGTGAGTGTTGTTGAAGTTTTCTCCTGTTTTGCTTACGTTCTGAATGCTAGGAGGAGGAGGAGGAGGAAAGCCAAGCCCTTGGCTTTGAAAGACCAAAATTTGACTCTCCTTTCTGACTTACAGAATTTAAAGCAGAAGAGGGCCAAAGCAGTGCTCTGGTGGCCTCACTCTGCTAAGGGGAACTGAGCTTTCACTCCGAATTTGCGACTCCTACCTGGATTGCCTGGTGGACCCTGAGGTCCCATATCTCCTGGGCTTCCTTGAGGTCCTATAATTCCACGGGGACCTGGTGAACCTTGCTCAGCAACCAGCCTTGGAGGAAGAGGGGGCAGCCCAGGAGAGCCTGGAGGGCCCTGGAAGCCTGTGATTAGAAGCAAGATGAGATAGTTTGATTAACCCCTGCCCTGTATTTTCCTTAATGTGCTTTCATCTACAGATATGTTGCTGTTACTTGGCTGCATATGTGAGAGAGGGACTGTGGTCTGCACCTCACCATCTTGGGTATAGCAGCTATATTTATTATATTGGGGGAATATGTGCGAGTATGGGGATTGTTTTCTCTCGGACAACACGCAGATAAGCGGAAGAAAACGAATAATGCTACTGTTCCCTCATTTATGACACAGGAAGCTGGGAAGTTCCCCCAAACAGCCAACAGCTCTCTGAGGTGCAGCACCATCTTTTAGTGGGCTTCAGGAGACACAAATACATGGTGGTATAGATGGAATGAAGGATTTTAAAGATATTTCGAAATATCTAGTATGTCTACTCTGGAGGATTAGTTTAGATCAGGAATTCTTCTTTTTTTTAAACTCTGAAAGTGGCTCCAATTTTGGAGTTGGCACCTCATACAAAATAAATTCATAAAGGCAAAAAGTTGACTACCCATGTTAAATACAGGCATCTGTCCCCTGGAATTTGCCAGGGGTCACACACAGACATGCGGATTGGAGAGGACTCCAGAGGTCATCTAGCCCAACCTCCTGCTCAAAGCAGGGCCAGTTGGGTCAGCTCAGTGGAGTTTAGAAAGGAGTCATGCATCTGACTGCACTTACTCACCAGTTACTCCTCTGTCCCCCTTGGGTCCGATAGGTCCCAAATCACCTGGAAATCCTACTGTGCCCATAAAGCCGATGACACCTTGTTCACCCTTACGACCTTTAATGAAAAAGGACAGTTGGCATTACTGCATTCCAGCACAGGTCAAGTGAGCGCAGAAGCCATGTTACTAAAGCACAGGAGGTTCCCGGGCCCCCGGCCAAGACCAGCGTTTCCCATCCGTACCTTTTGGTCCAGGGTACCCGGGAACACCAGGTCTGCCTGCTGGTCCAGGATCACCTCTACTTCCTTTTGGGCCAGTCTGTCCACTCACACCTGTTTGTCCACTTTCTCCTTTGCTTCCTGGTGGAGCTGGTATTCCACGCTGCCCCTGTGGTCCTGGATAGCCTGTTCAGAGCACACAGAGGTTGTAATCTGCTTACACTTGAGACCTGGGCACAGGGGAAGATAACAGTACTATCTAATTGTATCCCATCAGGTTTTACTTCCTTAAGTGAAGTGGGGAACTAATGCTTAGCTCCCCAATGGCCTTATTCAGCACTCCTGCGCCTGCTCTCAGGCTGGCTGTGGTGGCAGAGGAATCGGGAGCACGAAGCTCCCACAAAGCACTGTGTCATCTCAAGCGAGCTTTCAGTGGAAGTGGGGTGCCTGCTGAGATACAGCCTTAAATGAGCTACTCCTTCCTCAGCAAATGCCCCTGCTTCATCCTAAATTCTCCAAGTAACTAGAGAGAAATCAGAGCAGTGAGTACCTGACTCTGTGCCAGCTGGCAAATAAGCCAAGGACTTACTGTTCTATGTATCTTAGTGCTTCAGCTGAACATCTGGATATAAATAACTACTTCATGCTGTTTTGGGAATTAGGGGAACAGCTTCTTTTTCCAGAATTACATATTGCCTGAACCTAAACCCAGCAGGCTTCTCTTCAGTTATCTCTGCTGCCTAAGACGACATTTGGACCTTGTTTCCGAGGAGAGAGGGATTTACCGACTAGGGTTTTCAGTGGGGCATCCCTCGTGCTGCCTGTTGAAGTTGGATCACGTGTGGATACGAATGCAAGATGCGTGTGGCAAAGTAAGAGTGAGCCCTGCCTGTCTCGCCATTTTGGCTGGGAGATGGTGTTCCTGTTCCCACCCTTCTGACTGCTTCTGTTTTTATTTTTTAATCCAGTGACTGCCTGTGGAGTGGGAATTGGTATGCAGAGTTAGGCCAACTAGCATTCTCTTTCCATTTGGAAACTTAGGTATTTTGTTGGTTTTCAGCTGGTTTGCCTGTTAAGTTTTTGCTGAGTTTACATAAAAATTTCCATGCGTCATATAAAGATGATAGTGGGACACCTGCAACTTCTGCTACAAGCGCTTCATAGTGGCACTACAGTTTTAAATGATTGCACAGTCCAATAAGCAACAGGTATATCATCCTCTAAATAAAATAGAGAGAGACAAAGTGGCTTTTTCATACGTGTGGGAGAGGCAGGCTCATAGCATGGACTTTTAGAGAGAAGAGCTAATGCTTCCCATTGTAACTTAGTTTGCATGGTAATCTCACATAGGAAAATTTTGTAAGTGTTTAAGAAAATATTCTGTAGACTTGCAAGTCTGCCACAGACCTCAGATTTTGAAGTAGTAAATTAGCATAATGCTTCTGAAAGTTGTTAAGAGAATACTGGATGATTAAATCTGTTATTTGCATGAAAATCAAACCCTTCCATCAGGCCAACCTGGAGGAACTGCCTTCTGCTTTCAAGAGGTCTGTCCCCATTACCTTATGTACCATTAGTTCTGCCCAACAATTGCTCACGCACTTTAGTCTTGTGTTTAGTAGGGATATTTTACTGAATCAAGACAGAAGTAACAATGACTGCTGTTTCTAACCCAGTACTTAATCTTCTATTGTTGTCTGAAGGGACAACCTTGTGCTTAACCTTTTATTGTTGTCTGAGGGGAACAAGGCATGAATTACCTGGCACACCGTCTAGACCTGGGGAGCCTCTATCACCAGGATATCCTGATATATTTGAAATCCCAGGAGGCCCTGGAAATCCCTCCTGCCCAGGAATGCCAAAGGGTCCTTGGACTCCTGAAAGGAAGAGAAGAAATAACCAGCACCGCAAAGAAAACGCACAATTGCAATTATAAGGACTCACCTTAGACTAAGTATATAGAATGGGATTTTCAAAATGGAAAACACCTGCAGTTCCCACTGATTTTTGTTTTACCTTTTCAGATGATGTTGTGGAGGTTTTTCTTAAAAGAACCAAATACTAGTTCTGTGCCAAAGCTCTCTGGGTAGCTAATCACATCTCATGGTGTGGAATGCTAATTATCTTGTCTGCCAGGTAAAATATTTCAAGATCGGAAGTACTCAAAATATCCTAGGTATATTGAAGCAGACAAGAAAGCAGCTTTGTTCTTCTGTGTCCTGTGGAGTTAGGGGCCACAGACACTTAGGGTTTTCTGGAGTCGGTTAAAACCAAAAGTCTGAATCAAAGAAGTTCTCTGTAGATGAAAAGTGATAAATAGCCAAAAATCTGGCCCACCAATGACAGATTATTCTTTTAAGTAGATTCAAATTGTCAGGAAGCCACAAAGCCCCTTTTGTTTGTTCATTTAAAAAAAAATTAATAGTATTTAATTCTGACAAACAAACATGAACGAGTTAAGTGAAATAGCTATTTCTTCCAGTGCTTGGTAATAAATCTCTGAATGGTGTTTGAGATGGCACAGCATGTTAGCAACAACAAAGCGTGACAAAAAAAAAAAGAATAGGAATGAGCCATTGAACCAAGCAGGCAAAGGCAGTAAGGTGTTCTATCTATGCTAGTCCTTAATCCTCTCAGAGCCAAAATGTTGGAAAACTTTTTAACACCCGCCCCTGTAATTAGTTGATTCATCCATAACATCAGTCTGGTGACTCCCTGAAGGAAGAACTGCTGGTGAAGCACACAGAGGTAAGCGCAGCCCGCTACGACAAGGTGGGTTTGAGCTGGAAGGCTGTACGCTTCCATTGCACAAGGGGTGATGGTACTGGGCATGGGAACAGAGCCCAGGAGGGCTCCGTGGGACCATCAGACAGTGAGGCTTTCAGAAGAACGATAAACATCATTGCGTTTGTGTAACTGGAGCCTCATTAAAAGTATTCTGGGACCTGATGGCTGAGAGTAGCCTCTGGCACTTGTGGTGCTGAGCTCAGTGCGTGCTACAAGATGCTGCTACCATGGGGAAGGACCCAGGCTGTCCTGGAGCTGGCTTGTCCAGCACTGGGCCATACGCATCGCTGTTTCTGAGCAAGGGCTGGCTGAGCTGCAGCTCTAACCCTGAACAGTGACCTTCCCCACCTCGGGAGCATCCCTGTACAAGTGTCCGCACTATACTGCGTTCTGTGACACCTATAACAGCCACTGCTGAAACAAAGAATAAGTAGTTCCCATTCCCGGATTACAAACCTGGAACGCCTCTGTCTCCCTTCTGACCCGGAGGTCCTCGGCTGCCTTCCACTCTGCTCGGCTCTCCCGCTTCCCCTTTGTCACCCACGGCACCTGGGAAACCTGCAGAGCCATAGCCGTCTGGACCTGTTGTGGAGTTGTACAAAATTAAGAGGGAAGCTGAAATGTTTCCGCATGTATCGACGTATCAGCATGCTAATGTACATGTGTAAAGCATATGGATTTACTAAACACATGAGTCTGTAATGGCTCATAATGGGAAAAAAAAGGCCTTGAGGCTTTACCCTGGTAAGAGGAAAGAAATTATGATTGGAAGCTGTGTTCTAACCCATCTGGGTGGCAGCACACAGCGTATGAAGTTGTTTGCCAGAGCCCACAGTAATGAACCGAATTCCACGTTGGGCTTTGGATGACACAGTTAAGAAAGTCACATTGCGAAGATCTCGCCGACCAGACTTGCAGCCAGCGCAATGTTGTGCCTATGAAGAGGCAGAATGAGAGTCCCACTTACCTGGTGATCCTGGTAAGCCCTTAGTGCCCGGCAGACCATGCAGTCCACTGATTCCTCTTAAGCCAGGCAAGCCTGTTTTAAAATTACATTCGTAATTATCACAATAGTTTCTATGAGTCTGTTTATATTCCTAGGCAAAAAATTCAAATGCTTGAATAAATACTATCCTGTGTTAAAATTTTGTGTATTATATGCAAATTAATTCATTACAATAAGCTTATTATGAAATACACCACACCATGGTTTTGTGATTGGCACATTTTGTTATTATCCAATAAACTCACTATGCGAGTATTTTTTTTTTTTTTTTAATATCTCTGATCCATCTGGTAGCATGCCATTCGTTCCAGTCTTGCTGCCACAATTTTGTTAATAACCATTTAGTTTTCCAAAATCCTCAAACCAAGACAATTATGGCATAATTGTAGGCTCTAAATGTGTGATTATAATGAAGCTCTCTTCAGGAGAAATTCACACTGTCTCATTTAAAAAAACCAACAAAACGCTAACAAAACATCTAATAGCTGCTGCTGATATTGCAAGTAAAATTTATCCAATCTATTTGTACCTGTCAAAGTTTTAAGCGTAATGGAAAAGCTAGACAGGTATCTCTAATCAATGGCCAAAGGTCTGAAGCACAATTCAACCTTCACAAAATGTCTGTCTGTCTCTCTTCACTGCCTATAAAGGCAGCAATCATAACCGTATTAGCTTAGATTTGACGCAGATTCAGACAGATGAATCTTACTAAAAGCAGGGCAACTTCTGGCTGTACTGTAGAAAAAAAATCTGCTTACTTAATATATTAAGGAATTAGGTGGCAACCAATGAGTTTCTGTGATACAAACAGCTTCATTTTAAATTATCATCTGTATTTTGATAGCAGAATTCTGTCTGAGCCACAAGTCATTTATCCTTAAAACCAGATGTTGGATCAGTTCGCAGTTTTTGATGATGATGTAGGACAAGTATATTGTTTGCTATCTAATGCCACATCATAACGTTCTAATACTGTATATCACTCATCTTGCTGCATTTTACATAATCTTTTGTTTTGTCTTCCCAGCTGTCATGAAAAATGAAACTGTTTCCTGAAAACTGCTTTCCTGGTTGAGGGAGGCAGACACCAGGCCTTCAGAAGCCGTAAATCAGAAAGCAACCGCGTGCGTCTCGGTTGATGCACCTGGACTTTATGAGGAATAAATGTTTACTGGAAGGAACTCTGCCACTCTGGATGGCAGAAAGCCCCCTTTCTTCTGCGTTACCCCAAAGGAACAATACAAAGTGCTCACACCGAAATGACCGAATAGCTGAAGCTGTACGAATACCTGCTTGTCCCGGTAAGCCAGGCCAGCCCGGAGTTCCCTTTTCACCCTGAAATCCAGGTGTCCCGGGGCTTCCTTGCTGCCCTGGGGGGCCGACCAGTCCTGCCAAACCTGCGCAACAACAATGAATCATTGCTCATGAGTGTCCTTAAAACTGATAGCCCAAAATGCGGGCTTGGGCTACCTCCATTCTCCCAGGGAGCAGTATGAAGGCTTTCCCCTCCTAATGTTGCTGTATGACGCTGCACCGCTCATCCAAGTGGAAGAAAACTAAAGAGAGCAAAGGTGTAACAGAACAATTCATTACAAACTTCAGGTTTCTGACAACGTAAGAAGCACAGTGGGCTCCTCCTATTAAAACGATAATTTTACTTCTGTTGCCAGTTACAATAAGTAATTTCATTTATGTGCACCTCAGGTTCTTCTTCTGCCGCCAGCTGTTTTGCCTTTCCAACTGGAAAGCTGATCAGACAAGGACTGTTTCCCAGTGAGGTACCTACCAAAACAGCTCCAGCCTTGGCTGGAGTTTCTAAGCCCTATAATTATACGAGAAACGTGGAGCAACTGCTCTGAAAGTGCACTTTCACGATCGTCTTGCAATAAGACATGTTCTTAAGCCCCGAGTTTATGATCCAGCCGGAGTCAAACCTGACTTCGGTTCCCCCGTACTCTTGTGCGGTCGGGCAACGAGCCTGGCTCAAAGGCTCCTGAGTAACTGGGTCCTGGGGGATATTGACTTCATTTATGGCAGAAAAGAGCATTGAAAAGCCCATCTCTTTGTGGTATTGAGACAGCATTAGAATACCCGAGTATGCCAGCAATACAACGCTTTGACGGGACACACGATCGCCATAAAAAAGGTAAAATCGGTATGCAGCCGAGTTAAGAGGAAATTCCAAAAACCTAAGTTCTACCACGAGTTCCACATCCTTTTCACTGCTCTTTACCAACTTAGAGAACGATCAACATATTAAAAAATGTAATGACTTCTTTTTGAGGGAAAAAAGATTTTTTTTCTTTCTTTTCTTACACAGTTTTATTCTTCAGAGCGTTAAAAAGAGTATTTTACCTTCCTGTCCCACAGAGCCAGGGATACCCTGCGTGCCCTTGAGGCCTTCAATGCCAGGGAAACCAGGATCACCACCTTCGCCTTTTTGTCCTGTGCTTCCTCTTGTGCCTGGAAAACCAGAAAACCAGTATATTCTTTTCATAATCTCTATATGACCCTAAGATAACAAGCATAATGTGAAGTCGGCTACTGAATGGGTCGTGGTCTTGCCACATAAAGATACTCTTCTAGTCAGGGTGCTTGCATAATCTGGGAGTATCAACAGTCATCTACAGCATGCTGGCCAAACCATCACTGAATTTGTTTTTAAACGTACTCCCCAAATTATGTGGAATATGGCACTGACGTTCAAGTGTGCTTCATGCGCAGAGGAATTTCAGTACATCACCTAACCAACCCAGTCCAAAATGGACCTGACTCTGCTAGCCCATCTTCCATCATCATGGCCTGATATTGCTCCTTTTCTCATCAATGGCAAAAAGTTACATAGAAACGTTTACTGGAGTTGCATGTGATTGAGGTTTATGGCTATAACGGTACTTCCAGTTGAAGAGGTAAATGCAGCACATACTCATTTCAGTAACGAAAAGATAAACCTCTTCAGGAGCCATCGTGAGAGCACAGGTTCAAGAGCCATCGAAAGCCCATGGTAAGCTCCCCTCCCTTCCTCTGTGGACTTCAGTATATGAAAAGTAATACATCCAGAGCAACTCTGAAATTAATACCTGTTAAGCCTGGCACACCAAGTTCCCCTTTAAGGCCCGGCATTCCTGGTAAGTTTATAGTATCTCCCTGCTCACCTATTTTAAGCAAAAATGAACACATGAGCAGTAAGCCTTTAATTTAAACTCTCAAGGCAAAATTCAGTAATTACTATCTTTCTAGAATAAAACAGGAATAAGAGAAAGAAAACAATAAGAGTTTCTACAACAGCCACCCTCCCTGCCATGGACGGATTTATCCACGGACAGCACACTTTGCATGAAATTAACAGTATTAACCTTTTCACATCCTCCCCCATCTACAATATCATTCTGTAAGACTGTACAAAGACTCTTTAAGACTGAAGACCCCCTGAGACTCTTCAGAACTTAATGTTGAGCATTTGGTGGGTAATGAATACAGAGCGCTCAGCTCAGAGAACAAACTCACCTATTTCACCATGTGAGCCAGGAGTACCAAAATGGCCTGAAATTCCCGCAGTACCCTTTTCTCCCTATCATACGATTGAAAACAGGTGTCAGTTAATGAGGATGAGGATTTATTCAACCTTTCAAGCAGCACAGTTTGGAAATATTGAAAAAAGGCTATTAAATTTACCATTTTTGAATTTCTGTAGTACTTTATAGAGTCATTTGGCTGAAATCAGTTAAACCAAACCAGTACAAACCAAGGGACAAGTTATGTTTGCAAAGACTTAAGTTTGAAATTGAGAACATCCTATTACACATACACGGTAGTGAGTCCTTGTGCTGGGTTTGGCTGGGACAGGGTTCATTTTCTTCACGGTAGCTGGTGTGGGGCTAGGTTTTGGATTTCTGCTGGAAACAGTGTTGATAACACAGGGATGTTTTCATTACTGCTGAGCAGTGCTTGCACAGCCTCAAGCCTTTTCTGCTCCTCACCCCACGCCACCAGCGAGCAGGCTTTGGGGGCACAAGGAGTTGGGGACACAGCCGGGACAGCTGACCCCAACTGACCAGAGGGATATTCCAGACCATGTGACGTCATGCTCGGCAATAAACTAGGGGGAAGGTTGGTGGGAGGCCGCTGCTCGGGGACTGGCTGGGCATCGGTCGGTTGGTGGTGAGCAGTCGTTTTCATTTGCATCAGTTGTCTGTCTTGGGTTTTATTTCTCTCTCTTTGTTATTTTCCTTTGCAGTACTATTATTATTACTACTATTATTATTATTTTATTTCAATTATTAAACTGTTCTTATCTCAGCCCATGAGTTTTCTCACTTTTACCCTTCCAATTCTCTTCCCCCCATCCTCCTGCAGGGGGGAGTGAGCAAGCTGCTGTGTAGGGCTTAGTTGCCGGCTGGGGTTAAACCACGACAGTCCTGCAGTCCTTGGTTAGGAAAGAGTCCTACTGCAATCCAAGGGCAAAGCTACCTGAGAAAGGAATGTAGGTTTTGGCTCTCAAATAAATGATGTCTGAGTCGACTGTCAGGCCTTTTGTAAGAGTTTATTTCTCCCAGTGTAACTTATTTTGCAGCCAAAGTGAATCATGGTGAATTACCCTCTAGGAGCTGAGATTCTTAGAGTCTTCTACTGTTGGATGAGTGACAGTGAGTAATTTTTGGCAGTGGTACCATCAGTCCCGGGAGAAAGGGAGGAGTAAGCCCAGCGCTGAGAATAATTTTACCAACGCCTACGGCAACAGGACGAAGGACCTCGAAGGAACTGTCTGGGTCCTCATTGGCAAAAAGCTGGCGCATGAAATTTGGATGTCTCCCAACGAGAAAAGGAAGGACTCTGCTTAGTGAACGTTGGAGGGATGGAGCAAAAATATTTGATCTATTTATTCCACTTTTATGGCATTTCTATCTGTTCAGCACAATTTCAAGGGGTGCACGCCACTCCCTAGAGAAGCTGAATGCGAGCACAAGAACACCCTTATTCCCTCACGGGCATGAGCTCACCCTGCCTCCTGTGCTGCCAGGGAAGCCTCTGATGCCAGGAGAGCCGGCGGGACCGGGGTACCCTTTCAGACCTGTCAGCCCTTTCACACCGATGTCCCCTTTCACACCGGCCACGTAGCTGGGATGCCCAGGGGACCCCGGAGTTCCTGTCTTTCCAGGAACGCCTGGCATTCCCTTGCTACCTGCAGGCAGGGAAGAAGAAAAATAAAGACATAAACCATTAGAACTGGGAAGGCTGACATGCAGTTGCTTGCGTGTAAGAAGCTTTCCTGCTAGTGGCCTTCCCCAACCACGGCACCATGCTGCACTAGTACAAAAAGGCAGCACACACGCGACGTGACCCCACGCAGCTTTCCTCGGGGGTGGCTCTGTGCAACGCAGCCGGGAGCTCAGCTTTCGCTGTCAGGGACTCTGCTGGGGGGGCTGCAGCGCAGTGGTACGACGAGCGGGGAGTATTTAATACGGTAACTGAGAAGAGACACTGATTGATAGTCCCGAATGCGCTTGCTTTGTTTTGCTGTGACCACTGACCTTTTAAGCCAAAGAATCCCTTCGTGCCCCTTTCTCCAACATCTCCTTTTTCACCTTTAACTTCCAACATCATGCTGGGCTTGAGCTTTGGGGGTTCTCCTGGGGGACCTTGATCCCCACGGTCACCTAAAGGGTAAAAAACCCAACCATGTTACAAAAAGCTAGTCAGCGGCCCTGTGTTGGAAAAATGAACGGAAGAGTGAATTTAGCAAAAAGGGATTAATAGATAATCTTGCACAAGCTGTGGAAAAGCCACTTGCATAAAAAGTTACCTGTGTCAATACAACGTGTCAGCAGAACAGACAAGCACAAGAAAACAAGAAAACTGAGTTAAACTTTTGTACATACAGCCCTGGGGAGCTGCACCCAGACTCCTCTGTGATAGACAGTTTACCTCCCAGCACATCAGTTAGGTGTTATGTGTTTATAAAAGAGCACAATGGAGAAAGCACAGAAAAGTGCTTTCCCACCGAAAGGGAAACTCTCAGTCAAAAGCCTTGGGCGAAAGAAAGTGTTTGGATTTGTTATCAGTCATTTTCTTGATTTGAAGGTTAGTAGTGACACCAGTAAATATTATCCTGAAGAAAGGACCCAAATAGACTGTATGACTCTAGTTCTTTGTGGGATGCAGGGACAGGCCAGCCACCCAGACTTGTCTCCTACGATCATGCGCTGTCTTGCACTTCTTCACCAAGACGTAGATTTGCACTTTTCTTCTCAGGGACTGTTTTAACACTTGCCTTTTGCTCAGACCTCCCCTGAATTACTGGGAAGACTTGTTTTGCAGCCTTTGAATTGCAGACTGCTTTTTCTTAAGTACCTATTCTCAGGGTCCCTAGAAAGAACATTTCAGCCTTGTGGTAAAGCATGTATTTAAAGATAATTGTATGCAAAGAAGAGAGGACTGAGAGATTTGATTTCACTGATGATGATGATATCAACTGATATGCTTCTGACTTTTAACTACTTAATTGCCTGCTTTTCTGAATATTTCAGTGCCTTTACAGTGCAACTGGAGCAAAATCTGAATCTTTTCCCCCATGCGCCTTATGCTTCTTGGGAAAAGGCCCTGTTGAGTTCTGCACATGCCCAGAGGTGCCACTCTCTGAGCTCAGCTGAATAACGAGATGTCTGTCTCCAACCTTAAACATATAAAGATTCACAGAGAAGCAACCTTTCCCTGAGCCTAAAATCCAGGCCTCTCAGCCAGAGGCCCATGTGTGAAATAGGTGGAAGAATGTCTGAGCTAAATTTACCATGTGAAAAATGTGTCGTCTTTGTCTTTGTGTCCTTGTAAAATAGTTCTCCAGAAGTGAAAAGCAAACACTCTGGTACCACCCATAAGCACATACCTTTAAAGCCACGTGGGCCCTCTGAGCCTTTATCGCCCTGAGCCCCGTGCAGGCCAAATTCTCCTTTGATTCCCTTGATGCCCAGTCTTCCTTTTAGGCCTGTCATGCCTTTGAAACCATCAATGCCAGGGGAACCTCTTAAGCCTTTAAAGAAAGAACGGGAAGAGAACTGTCACCTCACTCAGACTTCTGCAAACTAAGTCAATGTGAGCCAGCAATGCACGACTAAACCGGTACGAGAACTTCAGTGCAGCAGTGCCTATTTTTGGGTGCCTTGAAGCCTAGGGCAATCTGCAGCTCTAGATCAGGCAGCCAAGGTCTCTGAGAGACAAAGAAGGGCAGGGGTACACTGAACTGCCTCAGGTGGCCAAGAGGAGATGTTGTGGAGATGTCCAGAACTTAGTGTCTTCTGAAACATCAGCTCAACCCCTCTCCTGCAGATAAGCTAGAGAAAGGCACCTAGTTCCACACAAGGTTTTTAGTCAGCCCGTTCTTCTACATGTAGAGATACATATCATGGGTCTAGGACTGGCTGGCCCTTTCTCACCAGAAATTCCCATGCTCCTCTTTTCTAAACAAAAAGATGCTGTTTTACACAGGTCATGCTAACAAACAGATCTTCATTCCTCCCAAGTGAGAGCCGATCAGCACTCCAGAGTTGTCCAAGGAAGAAAGCCCTATCTTTCCAACAGATGAAATTGAAACATGCATTTTTAGGCATTCACCCCCTCTGTGTTTAACTTGGCTTCACATGAAGTTGAATCCTGTGTGATGTAGACAACTTGCATTATACATAGCATTTTTGTGGCTGGCAAGTGAGAATCTCACCTTCTGTGTAAGTAATTAGTATCCTGGTAAAAGTCAACATCGAGGTCTTGTGTCGCATTGCTCAGTACACAACTGCCAGCTTTAAAAAAACTTTAAAGCAAAGGTTTGGGGAGACATTTCTTTAATTTCCTGAGAGCCAGCGGGACTGGGAAAAGGGAAAGACTTTTGGAGAGAGAAAAGAGTAAACACTATATTTTTTAAGAGGAGAAATAAAACAGCCATTGCCCTTCTAAATAGGGCTGCATGTCAGAAGCTAGCATTTTGCAGAGCACAACGCAGGGGAAAACAGACAGTGATTTTGGAATATACTAGGCACATGACGTTAATTCTTCTGTTTTAAACAGCGGTAGCCCAGCAGAGAACACCTCCTGTTCATCTCGGCACAGAACAGCTTTAAGCAACATTACTTTTTTCAAAGCAGCTGTCCAGAGCTCACCTTTATCTCCTGGAAAGCCAGCCAGTCCGCTTATGCCAGGGGGACCAGTCACACCAGGTACACCTTGTAATCCCGGGTACCCTGTTTCACCTTTGTCACCAGACAGACCTTTCAGGCCCACGGGGCCAGGGAAACCTTGTTCACCATCTTCTCCCCTCGCACCAGGTGGACCTGCCGTGTGAACACACCAACAGGGAGATTAAAAAGCGTTTGGACATACCTGATGATTTCATACAAAGTAGCTCAAGAGGGAGAAAACTGCTATCCTACCAGCTTCAAGTTGAGGGGGGGAAAGTTAGGATTTTTTTTTTTTTTTTCTTCTTTCAGAAAAGAATTGCAGAAATGATTATAGAGACAAAACAGCTCCTCAACACAAACCAGTCCACTACAGCTTGGTTCTGTACCCACTCCCAACAGGACCTTCTCCTCCTCTTTAATTTAAGAATTAAGCCCCGTTTCCATAAGACTACTCCCATTTGGTAGCTCCGTACGGTTGCCCTACCACAGAGAACTGGCAGGAGGACCAACACAGGACCACAGCATTTCCTCACCAACAGGTCCTCGAGAGCCAGGCCTGCCATCTGGCCCAGGGTTTCCCGCTGGCCCTGGGAATCCACGTGTTCCTGGTGTTCCTGGCAGTCCCATCAAACCAGGGAGACCTTGTGGCCCGGGATCTCCTTTGGGTCCTGGCAAACCTGGGTTACCATCTGCTCCTAAAATACCATAATCATGCATTAGAGAGCATAAATATCTAGAGAGCTGATTATTACATATCACCTCTGTGTATGCACTAGTCTTTCAGGGTATGTTTTTCCTCTGAAAATTCAGTGAGAACAGGAAAAGCAAATTAAAAGATGGCTCATTAGTTTTAAAATAATTGACATTACCAGTATTGATCTCATTATTTGCATGGGGAAGGTTGACTGGCTCTTTCAAATGAATAGAAACAATTTGGCACCGGGTGGATACAGATAGAACAGGTCTCTTCCACTTTTAACCCCAATAATTCTGTAATTCCTGACCTCTCTCTTTATCACATACATCTTTGTAAGAATCGAATCAAGGAGGTGCCTGAACCACTGAAATAATGCTCTATATCTTTTTTAAAATGCGATAGGCAGGAATGGGAACATTTAAGGCAGACAGTGGGTTCTGGTTTTGTGGTGGTGGTCAGAAATTTTCAAGTAAGGTCGTTACAAGAGTCATACAAATTCCTATACAAAAAGGCACTGATTCTACATGACTTAGTGCAGCGGGTGAAAATTTACATCTCTACAATATAAGAGCAAAGAAGGTGTCAAGATTTAAAAGGTAATGCCTGCTTTGCATTCAGATTGGAGAAGCAGCAGCGTACGAGACCTCAAAAGCACATGGCACTTAAAATCCAGGCCAAATGAATCTGCTTCTCTTTATTCAGGTTTTACGTCGGTGTAGGTCCATTGGCTTGACTGCAGTTAAGTGTGCTTTATAACTGAGGTCACATAAGCTGAGTTTTCTCAATGACAGAATAGAGGGTTTAGTTCTCTGTTTGGAAGGGCTAGTAGTTTAAATGGCATAGATGATATAAAGGAATCACTAGCTACTTTGTATTAAAAAAAAAAAAAGACTCCTACAAAGATTCACATGCTTTTTTTTTGAGCCATTCTGTCAGAACTGTAAAATAAATCAGGATCAGACAAACTAGTAATGCTTTTTCTTTTCAGTGTACTTATTTTTTTTATTACTGAAAACTACAGAAATGCTTAGAAAGAAGGTACAAAGTGACACAATTTTTTTCCTTTTCAATCCATGTTTTACCTTGAATTTCTTCCCCTTTTCAGAGGTGTTAGTGATGTCTTCTGTCTTTTCTCAAACTTGGCAAGCGCCACAGAGCTGCCTTCAACCCTTTCCTTCACTCTGGGGCTCTACTGAAGGTGAAACCAGCTCTCCTGACTTCAAGTAACTCACATAAGATAATGCTCTTCTTTTCTTTATTTGTATTGAAAAATCACGAGAAGAGTCTCCAAACCAGGCTCCTGTGATAGAGCTCCTTGCTTTGAGCTAGTCACACAATTACTACTCCTTTCTCACTTCTACAACAGGGCAAGGGGGTAATCAGCAGTCCTAAATTTAACTATGTGTCTAAATGCTATTGAAACAGTGTAGGAGGGGATGCTTAATTTCCACATGTGTTTTTGAAAGTCCTCCACAGAGTTCAGAGTGACAAAGTCAGATTTTGTAGAGAAGCTATGGTTTTCTCTATAGGGAGTTTAGCATGTTTTTTAAGCTCTGTGAAATAATGAAATGAAATGAACACCCTAAAGTTATGAAGAAATATATAATGTTATCTTTTTCTTGTTCCTGAGTGCCCAAAGACTGACCAGGTAAAATGGCTTATTAACATTTACTAAACACTATGTCCTCCTAGTTAAAATTTACAAAATCTGCACTAGTGCAATGTGCTATTCTGCAAAGCCATGTATTATCTAAACATCTCCTGCCATGGGAAACAATCTCCGTGTTACGCAGTATGCAAGTGAAAAGTCAGGATAACAACTACATCACCAGTCCCTTAACTACAGTGGGAAAAATTAACAGTACATCTGAACACAACAAAGATGAGCAAAATCTGGTTCTCTGGTACCCTACTGCAGCTGATTTCATGTAGTGCACGGTGAAGGAGTCCTAATCATAGGCAATGGATCTCCACAAGGTGTTTGGAGGTGCCAGGCACATTGGTAACAGTTGAGGCAGATAAGGAAGGGATGGGACATCATCAGGCACTGGGATTTGATGCTGGGGTCACCAGTACCTCCAACGCATCCTAACACGGTCTCTTACTACTCTCACATCTCTATAACTTGGCTACATTTATATCACGCTCTTACTCAAACATTTCTTTATTTGAAGTAGCTGTTACCTCTAGCTCCCGGTACTCCTTGATCTCCTGGCACGCCTTTCAGCCCCGGGAAGCCGGCGGGCCCAACATCCCCTCGGGAACCTGCTGCTGCTCCTAAAACGTCACCAGGAAAGCCCTTCAGTCCTGCCGCTCCCGGAGCGCCGGGTTTTCCTGTAAGGCCTGGGTGTCCCTGCAGTCCAGGCAGACCATCGGGGCCCCTGTCTCCCCTGGGCCCAGTAAAACCTATAAATAAAACAGGGACTAAGCATCACAGGGTTCACTACAAACGTTGGAGCTCAAATCCTAGATACACCATCGTAAGGCTTTTTATATTATTGTAATTTGCAATTCAGTTTGTGATTTGTTCTTAGCACAAACCTGTAGAACCCAAGTGTTATATAAATGTTTTTAAACCACGCAGCATTTATAAGAACATTTGACCAAACGTGGAAGTCAGCAGAACTTACAGGTGACCCCTCAGGATACCTAGTGCCTGGGTGAGGAAAGATCCACAGCTCTGAGCACAGTTACTTCTGTGCAACTATTTTGACACAGCTAGTGCAGCATTTTATAAACATCTTATTCTGTAAGGGCAAAAACCCAGTTCCTGTACACAACCCCCTGGTTTGATATGCAGCAGGGGTAAGACATTTCAGGGGGTCAATTTTAAAAGAATAAACGAGGATTGAATGTATATTGGTAAACTGGGAAGACCTGGGGGAGCTGCCTGGATGGGTCATTGCTGTTGCTGTTCCCCACACATCTCCAGGTGCCAACGCCAATCGCTTCACGCTCTCGATGGAGGAGCCCCACCATCCCCGTCCTCCACCCTGCAGGTGAATGACTGGGAGGGCACAAGGTCCCCTTACCACAAATGACAGGGGCAAGGCTTCTTGTGGACTGGGAAACTGGACCTGGACTGGACGTTAAGTCCAAGCACTGGTGAAAGACAGCATGGAAGACTGCAGAAAATTGGTCTGAGCGCTGACCACCCTGTGGCCTAGGAGCCATAGAGTATGGGAGCCCTAATTTAGCATTGAGAGCACTCTGCAGAGCTTAGCAGGGGAAGTACAGATTCATGGTCCTGCCCTACCCTGCACAGAGCCATGTTTTACAATGCATCCCTTGCCTGTTGACCAGGACACGCAACGACTTTTCTTTTGCTTCCTCTTTTGCTACTACAGATGCTGTAGATGAGCCTAGAGAATACTTTCAGGTCACGTGCTGCCTTAGGGTGACGCAGAACCTGGGCACTGGATTTGGGATAGTTTGCATCGCTTCGGTATCTGTGAGGATTTAGGACTTGGAAAACAGATGGAGAGAATTTCAGAAGAGCTCCTAAATTAAGATGCATCAATGGCTTCTGAATTGTACTACAAAAAAACCTCAGTGCCCGTTTCTCTGACCAAATTAACCCGGTCCACCACAGGGAAGTGGTAGTTTCTGGCAGTAATCTTGCTGGACTGACTGATGATCCGTGAACATACCCACTGCAGCTTATATGTGCGTGCAGTGGCACTGTTCTAGGCTCATCCGACTTGCTATCCACGATCAGATCGACTATACGTGCAATTAATTGATGTGCCTTGGATGTCCTGGAACCTCTGGAGAGATACAGAAGCCCTGGGATTTAATCTGTACCTATTACAGACTAGCATGAAACTTGACAGGCACCGAACACTTGCAAACAATGTTTGGAAACACAGCCGTCTATGGACGAGGTGAGTAGCTAGTACTCTGCCTTTGATATGTCCAGTATAATTTATACTAATATTGGAAAAAGTTAAATAGAAATACTAATACTAGTATTTTCTTCCCTTCTGCATCATTATTCTGAATATATCCCATTTGGAATCTGAAGTATCTTGTTACTGAATGTCTTTATTTCTATGTGAACTTAATGAATTTTTACGGTCACATTTATAACTTTTCACTATAAAGCAGATTTTAAAAGGTTGGCATCTATGTTACTTTTCATCATTACAGAAGTCGCAGGAAATACTTTTGGATTTGAAAAGTAGCAGTTTTATATAAAAGTTTATTGTTTGAATGTGGAAGGGAAGATAGATAAGTGAAAAATGTATCTGGAATCAAGTTTTTGTGTTTCACTGACTGTAGTAAAGAAGCCAAAAAGTATATAAGGAATAACAAATCATTTCAAGATACCTGGAGGACCTGGGAATCCTTCCCGACCTGGATCACCTCGTGGGCCATTTAGCCCTGGGTATCCCACTGGACCCGGATCACCTGGGAATCCTCTTGCACCTTTTGTACCTACACGGTATAAAAGAAAGTAAGAAAGTGTGATCTGAACAAACAAAACAGAAACGTGGATATAATGTAAGAAAAGGTAGTGGTAAATATCATCATGATGTGTTTCCAGATGCAAAGATGAAACTTTTTTTTTAAATATAATAGGACTATACTGTAGCTCTTTAGCAGTCTCCAGGATCCCCAGACATGGACCAAAGATCTAGGCTAAGTGCTCTTACAAACATGGATTAACCTGACTTAAAGACTAATGATATGGAGACTACTAGGGTGAAAATAATTAGTCTCACAGACTTTTGGAGACTTAATATTTGAAAATTAAGGTTTTTAGCCTAAGGTCAAAAGGCAATGCCAAGGAGGAATGCTCAGCAGAAACAGGCACAGATGATGCACTGCAGGAGGGACAATTTTTTCCTTTCCCTGCTATACTGATCACAGAACAAGAGCAGACTGGTTTAGATAACCACAAAACAGAAATTTAAGGCTAAAGGTTAGATCTAATCACCCTAGAAACTGAATACAAATTAACTAGCCTACTTACTATATTTGTAACAGTACAGGTCTGTAGCTTCAGTAGTAAAAGCAGCACTGTGCCCTGAAAAAGCGTTCCTCTGGCACTGAACTCACGTTACCTGACAGGTAAAATGTGACCTCGCTTCCTTGTGATGTAGTATTTGACATTTGGGTAAGTATCGCTGTTTTGTAACGTCTCAAAACCTGCGAGCATTTTGTAGGATTCTTTTGCTAAGTTTATAATTTTTTTTTTCCCCCACGCAACAGTTATTACATGAGTCTCATTACTTCATTGTATTCCAGGATCAAGATTTTTTGGTAAGGTTCTTCTTTGAAAATAATTCCTGTGGAACACTTTGTTTCCCTACCTTCCCCAGCTCCTTGAACTCTAAGTTCCCAGCTCGGGCTTGAAGGTCAACAGCGTGCTTTCACATTTTAAGTGTTGTTGCTTAGCATCACCATGAGTTACAACTCATTTATTTATTACACTGAAAGCACGTTTCTCTCCACCTCTAACTGTGACAAACCAAGGAAAAGATCACTTGAATTTTGATACTTTTTTCTACTCTAGTTTTCTGAATTTCCATTATTTAACCATGATTTTTTGCAGTTTTAGCTGTTGTTTGTGAGGGGGAGAAGGAAACCTTTAAAAAGGCCACAAATAATGTGCAC
Source organism: Pandion haliaetus (assembly GCA_013401275.1). Taxonomy (NCBI): domain Eukaryota; kingdom Metazoa; phylum Chordata; class Aves; order Accipitriformes; family Pandionidae; genus Pandion; species Pandion haliaetus. The sequence goes on along the minus strand of VYZV01020085.1, from coordinate 85,053 downwards.
GTAAACAGCTAATGCAGCGTGAATAGCATTTTCTCAGTACTGTACAGGACTATTGTTCTCTCCTTTATATGAACAATCACTTCTCACAAAGCAGTTAAAAGGAAAAATCCTAGGCTTTCAGGTCTCAATGAAAAATTCTAATGTGCCTCTTACCCAAATAGCATCTCGGTCTTGTTTCCCATCTGTAATAACTGACTTTCATTCATTCTGTTCAGTATTGCACTAATTAAAAAGCCATGTTAGAGAAAGAAGGCAGCAGATGGAGAGTGCAGCCACCGCTTACCACACATTTCAGCAACTCATTATGCAATGTTAGCTGGTGTTAACACGTTGTGCCAAACGGTAGTAAGAAAAAGTTTTTATATTAGAGCAATGTTTAGTTTGCAAGCACTTTAGCTGTACGTTTGAACCAGAAAACAACTTAAACGTTTTATTCAACAGCAGTCCTGGTTATTCAGTACTCTCAAGACCAACATGATGTAACTTAGGGTGGTCTGTGTACGTTGCCAGGAATTTCAAAGAAACACAAGGACATGAGGGTGTGAGACTATAAAGATGACTCCTTGCTTGATATACGGGGTGCCATCAGCACCTAGGACACCGAGAGACCTGATTGTCTGTAGCAGAGCTCCATCCTGGCTCAAAAGAAGGCAGGAAATCTTGTGGACAAACCCACATCGCTAAGCAGACATTCAAAATAGCGTAAAGGAGGTGTTGGTGTTTTTGTGTCAATCCAGAGAACGTGGGTAGGAATGATGCTCCAGGAAACTAGACTGACACAGCTACGGCAACAAGAAGCTGCGACAAGTTGTAAAATGTGTCCTGCTCCTCCTGGGTTTCCAGCTCCCGAACTGCCTCACTTTGAAAAGCAGCTATGGACGCAGTTCTGCACTGGGCTCAGCAAGGTGCCTTTTCCAGTTTTTGGAGGGAAAGGGTGCAAAACAAATCTTAAAATTACTGAAACGTATGAACTGACAAAGACAGCAACTAAGAGTACAAAATACAACACACACGAAAACAGCATCACTTGTGTTACACCAGTCTTACAGCTAGGAGTTAAATCTGACTGTATTCACTGAAAGAAAAACCTTCAAGCTCATATGAATGAAAGAATAAACAAATCATCATGCTCAGAAAAAAATTACAAAGATGGCAAAGAAAACCTTCAGAAGCATTGATCCTAACAACAAACCAAGGCATTGGGACTAAGGAAAGATAGGTCAGAGATATGCATCATCTTTCAACAGAGATAAAATGTTCCCTTTTAAGACCCGTTAGTCTCTGATAAATCAGTCCATGCATGCCATAATAGACGTTGNAAAAAAAAAAAAAAAAAAAAAAAAAGGGCTTGACCTTAAAATTTATAGTCCGGATCTCTGACCTTGGCTAAAGCACAGGGGGCACAGGAACGGGTGCATCAAGAACTTTACATTTCCCAAACTCTGAAGGACCCAGTTATGGTTTTTGTCAGTACCTTTACCAGTTGGCGATGAGAAGGATTTACTAAGAAACAGCTTTATTGCTTAGGCTAGGAGTACATAAGCTTGTAGGAACTACCAGTGCTGGTCAGGGGTTCCCTCTTCAAGGTCAATCGTTATGACCACTCAGCACACTTTGTTCATGTTTCTCTCAATGCCATCTCACACAGTCCTCCAGACCCTGTCCCCACCTCAGGCCACTGGGAAGGCCCAGGATCACCAGATGGTCCCTCTGGGCTAGGGTGGACCAGCTCTGCAAGGAAGGCATGCGTGGCTACAGACAGCACAACTGCATTGCATCGGACATTACACTGAGCTCCGTTAAAGACTTTAGGCTCACACTTGCTGAAGGCACTCTGTGCAACACATGAGGAGGAATAGTAAGAAGGATCTGCCACAGTCCTCCACTGCAGCCTTTTATCACCCTGCTCTCAGAGGACAGGATTTTCCTTGTGAGGTGTCCAGTCAGCTCTGAGAGACCTTGGTATGCCCTCTACCAATAAACTTGTAGACTCTCTCTGTATACTCTCACTTACTTGCATGTGAAGAATAGTAAGTGGGCTGTCCTTTCTGTCTTCTGTTTCATGGCTGACGCTCATTACAAAGGCAGAAATAGCTCCGGAATGGTGCAGCCACCTGGGCTGCACACTGCTTAGATCCCTCTGCCAGCTTCAAGTTAACGCTGTCCTCCATTGCCATTTCTAAAACTTGCTGCCTGCTAAGGCTCAACCTTAATCGACCTTGCAAGATCTCCCTCAAAACGTAGTGTACGTGGGAAGCAAAAGTGAAGGCAAAGTGTTACCTGTGGCTCCTGGCAGTCCTGGCTTGCCTTGGGATCCCTTTGGTGGCCTCACACAGCCCGCGCCTGCAAACAAAGAGGGTTAGTCGCACCGTACGTGCTCATATGATGCCTCTCATCAGCTCTGCGCCTGCAGTTGAGACATCATTAAGGCAGCTGAATGAAATTAACAGGCAAAACCCTAATTTAAAACAAGTTTTAGTCTTCATTAAAAAAAAAATTGGTCATGGGTGGCATTTTCAGGGGAGCACTCAAGCTAAGCTCCACCTCAAGAGCTTCTCTTCTGCCTGTTTTACAGGGGTTATAGTGGCTGCTCCAGTTAGACCGGCATGGGAAGGGTAGTCCAACCTCATCGATGGCTGTATTTTTCAGAATAAGAAAAACACTTTGTTTCCCTGTGGCCAATTTATACCCCTGAAGCAATCAAGTCACATTTTGGTACAAATGAAGGGTTTCTTTCTTTATATGTAAAATTGCACTGAAAATCTTCAACGTTCTTCTTTAAAAGAAGTTGCTTGAATTTTCTTGGGCACCTAATTTCTGGGACTGTTGTTATAGATTGCATGGTAATCATTATTTTGTCACAATAAACACTCAGGAGCAATGAAATAAAGAATTTCTGAATTGCAAAGCTAAAACTGCAGTAATTTTAGAATATGTTCAATTTGATTAAATTACTTTTGAGCTACGTACTGTATATGCATGGTTAGTTGTGACCTGAAGTTCAAATAGTTTACAATCAAGAGCATCCAAAGCAGTCATCAGAAAGAAAGTATCAAGCCATAAGAGCAGCATAAGACAAAATATTAAAATATATTCAAGCCATTTGTATGTACAGTACCTGACCATATTGGCTCGGTTCCATCTCCTCTAGAAAAGTCTTCAATGACCTGCCCACAGTCTATAAGCAAAGAAAGGGAAAAGACAGTTATTATTTAAAAGAAGAAAATTGTAAAATGCTCTCAAATCTAACCAAAATGCCTATTACAACACCAGATAATGTATTCTCTTATGTATTATGCGTACCTACAACACAAACTATGTGCTATAGCATACTGGAACTCTCTATCCATATATTAATTAGATCCAGGCCTGAAACCTAGCCCTGTCAGAGTTAGGAAGCTGTGTCCCATGCACTGTGTAGGCTGGGCAGGTGCCTGCTCTGGCTGGAATATTCTGCCAGGCATCCTGAAGTCGAGCAATAAAACTCTGAGCCTGAGCTCTTGTGAACGTAACCCTGGCATTCTTATACTGGAAGGGACTCGAAAAGCTGCCGAGGTACCACGAAGCGCTCTGGAGGATGGACACATGATTTTCTCTGGTCAGTTAAAAGATATGTTGGATGGGGAAGACCCGAGAAATCCACCTGTGAGTACTCCAATGGCAGGACATTGCTCCATTGCCTCCAACTGCTTGAAACTGGAAAGGGGTTACTTGCTGGCACCGACACCTTCATTCGTGCTATTTCAATAGCTGACATGAAACTACAGGGACTTCTGATCTAAGTCCTTCTTTAAGATTTCTGCACGACTAATACAAGCAATCTGTTTTTACCCACACCACCCCCCACCAGATGCTGCCTTTTCAACAGCGTGTTGTACAGATGCTGCACGCAATTCATTAACGATACCCCACGGCTTTGCCGTAAGACAGCCATGTCTCTTACCTAGTTGGCCAGGCTCTCCTGGCAGACCGGGCAGACCTGGAGGTCCCTTGTTTCCATCCTGTCCGTGGTCACCTGGAGGACCCCGGTACCCTTTTGGACCCGGAAATCCTTCACCTGGCAGGCCGGCTTCTCCTGGAAAGCCCTTTGGGCCTAATTCACCTGGATAACCAGGATCGCCAGGCAAACCTCTGATACTGTCACCCTGCGGGAAGGGAACAGAGGTGGTCACTCCTGACTTTGCTGGGAAACAAACAGAACTCAGACAGTTGAACTACTCTCATGAATAACAACGTCCTATGGGCAGCAACTCCTCAGGTGTCGCATCCCAGCTCTTTAAATCAGCATTGCAAATAAAACATGTTTGATATAATCTGACTTTAAATTAGACCTCATGGCAGAAAAGGCACGAGAGAAGCACTCTTAGAGGGAGCGTTCCCCTAAAAATGCTGGCCCATGAATGGCACGTGGGCAAAATGAGTCACTGCTGTGGAGAGGCTTACTGCCCTTTCTGAAAAGCTGCGAGTGGGTTTTGGGGAAACCACGTGCATCGCTAGAGGTGTTCTGGTGTGGCATTTACTTCTGAGACCTTGAGAAAAGCTGACATAAAATTGCGCCCAAGCGGGCAGAGTTTTTTCTTTGTTCCTCTAGTGATATTTCTACACTACTGAATCAACATCTTATGAATATCACTGGAAAACGTTTCCATCCTCAGAAATAATATAAAGTACCATCTTTACTGGTAGTAAAAAGCACTGTGGTCCAGATTGAACAATACAGCTCTGGCCCATCTTCAAGTATGACGCAAGGGCATCCCAGTGGTCCAAAACAGCATTTACGATGGATGATATGAATTCCTCTTGCAAAGTATTTAACTTTTTCTTTTGCCTACAGAAGGAGCTTAGAAAACAAACCAAGACTACTTGTCTAACTTTTAGATGGCTACAGTTAGTTAGTTAGGTGACGTGCTATCAAGCAAATATATGATGACACAATCTACATCTTGAGGTTGTAAAATTGTAGAAAATTTTGCTTTTCTAAAACTCCTGAGCGTAAACCTGATGTTTAATATATCAATACCAGCAAAGCCAGTGTAGTTGTGCATCATTATCGGTGAGAGGAGGATAGGCTGGTGATCACAACCCCTCAGAATTAAATGCATTAGTGATTGAGTGTGGTGGAAATGACTTAGCTATATTTGCTACTTACTGGCAGGCCAGGCTGTCCTGGTAAACCATCTAATCCATCTCTGCCTGGGAATCCATCTTCACCTCTGATACCAGGCAGCCCGGGATCTCCTCGGATTCCTTTGGTGCCTAAAAACGACCTTTCATTGTGAGACCAATCTCTCATGAAAGGTGTAAATAATAGCAAAATATGTGATACGAATTTTTACTCTTACCTTTAGTCGTTATGTGTAAAGAATCTCCCTTTTCTCCTTTTGGTCCAGGAAATCCATCTTGACCCGAAAATCCCTGGTGTTACATACATTGAAGAAAAAAAAGAAACAAAACCACTTAAGAAATAATTATCAAGATACACATTTCCACTGTCCTGCTTAAAAAAAAAAAGTCTCCTTAAATTTTACTGCCTTCCTGTTACTTTCTGTGAATTATTTCCTCTTCAGTAATCCCATTCTTTTGCCTGAATTAGGACCAAGGTCTATGTGGCATGGAAGCGGAGCTTCTGCATGAGGATGGCATTGGGAGAGCTGTGGCTTACCATGATCTAGAGTCCTGCAGATGACTGCAGCTGCAGAACTGCATTGGAGAAAACATGGTAAATTACTCAGTGTTAGCCACTGAAGAAAATGCCGTAAGCGACTCTTCGGCACCATGGAAACAAAACTCAGGGTTATAGACCTGCACGTCCTCCTGCCACCACTACAAAAAAGAGACAACCTCATAGCTGGCAGTGGACTGTGATTCACACCACCATTGTGGGGCTGAACAGTAGTACCATCTTCATTTACCAGAGACAAGAACTTGGGCACAGAGTGATTAGATGACATGCCCCAAACCACAGACCAGTGGGAAAGGTTTTGGTTAGAAAGGAGAGCTGGAGGTCCCTGGTCCAACCCAGCACCTGGAGCCAGAGCAGGTTGCTCGGGGCCTTGCCTAGTGAAGCTTTGGAAATCTTCAAGGAGGGAGATTTCCTCTCTTGCAAAGGCAAACTGTGGTGAAGCTAAAGACCAGTCTCTGGCATTCCTGATCCCTTGGTGTAATGCGGAATTCTCCCCCTGAATAGCTCATCTGAAAGTGGTATTGCTAGCTTGAAAGCTGTTGAAAGCTCTTGAAGTGGCACAGGAGGAGAGAAACCGTACTTTTTGTTGTTCTTCCATGGAGAATAGCTTGTTTTTTTTGTTTTTTTTTTTTTTTTTTAGTAGGCATATAAAACTATGCAATAAAGAAACAAGTATCTTACTTTTGCTCCAGGGTAGCCAGGAATACCATGTGGTCCTTGATCACCAGGTTCTCCTTTCCTCCCAGGCTGGCCAGGGGTTCCTGGAAAGCCAGGAGGGCCAGGGGGGCCAGTAGAGCCCCTTCTAATTTCATCACCCACAAGGCATTTACTGCAATCCCCTTCTTCACCTAAGGAAAGGATCGGAAAGAGAAGAAAGAATTATCTGTCACAACAAATAGATGTTCAGCTGTGTCCATTTTATATATAGACTTGAGAATACTTGAGTAGTTTCTCAAATACTTCAGAAAAGTACTACTTTTTTTTTTTCTTACAAGAAACTAACACAATGTTTCCTTGTTGTGTTAGCCCCAGATCAAATTCATCGGTCCCTGAGCATGTCACAGTTCAATAAACTCAGACAGAATACAATGGGAGCTTTACACAATGCATAGCAGCAGATAGTCTGTCGAGTTATCAGTTATAACCTACCTTTAGGTCCTTTTGGTCCTCTTGGCCCAGGGAAACCTTGCATGCCAAATCTACCTGGTGTCCCCTCCCGTCCTTTTAATCCAAAGAGAGAACCTAGAAGTTTAATTAAATAAAACCAGAAATTATTCTACTGTTGATTTCCTTTTCTTCTTTTTCCTCCCTATTCTTTTGAGCTGCACTGTATCTGCCCGTTTGTTTCCCTTACGTCATTTACTGACTAACCCAGCATATTGTTATCTACCCCCTGCTCTCTTCCTCTCTCCCTCTTCTCACAGCTTCCCACTCCCGCTTCCCTCTACTGTGGGGGGGGCAGATGATCCTTGCCATTCTTCGCTCGCTCTCACCCTGAATTCCTTTGCTCCTCTCTCTCGGCTCGACCTACTTTGCCGTACCACAGACTGCCTGCTCTGGAACATCTTCTGCACACCCTTTTCTCCATTCCTGCTCCCACACTGCAGTGTGGTGCTTTTCACAGAGGCACAGCACAGTATCAGTCAGAAGTGGCCTCTGGAGGCCACCCAGTCCAACCCTCTGCTCGAAGCAGGGCCAACCTCAAAGTTGCAGCAAGTTGCTCACAGCCTTATCCAGCTGAGTACTGAATATCTCCAAAGATGGAGAGTCTACAACCTCCCTGGGCAACCTGTTCCAGTGTCTGAGCACCCTCACGGTGAAAAAAGTTTTCCTAACATCTAAGCAGAACTTCCTTCGTTGCAGCTCATGACCATTGCTTCTTGCCCAGCTGCTGTGCTCCTTAGTGAAGCATCTGGTTCCATTTTCCCTAAGACCTCCCGAGAGGCAAGGGAAGATAGCAGTAAGATTCCCCTTAGCTTTCTCTTCTCCAGGCTAAGGAAGAAATCCAGCTCTCTCAGACACTCCTTGACACTCATATCCCCCCCCCTCCAAAACAGACGACCTTTTCTTTCAAATGTTGCCAGGAATGTCTAAAAACCATGGAAACCTGTCCTTCATTGATGAGCATACAACACTTCTCCCCTGTGTGTCCTCCCTACCACCCATTTAGTTTCATTCCCCCAATCTACTTTCTCAGTTTGCCTTGCCAACGGCTATCTTTAAAATAAGCAAAGATGTTCCTGGGAGTTCTCACCATCTCTCTTCATGCACTTACCAGGGGATCCAGCGGGACCAGGTAGACCACGGAGTCCTGGTGTGCCATCCTTACCCGGAAACCCAGGTGGGCCCACCTGATAAGCGGGAGATCCTACTTCACCTTTTCTGCCTTTTGGTCCCACTTCTCCAGGTAAGCCTGGCTTATCCCCATCCACTGAAACAGAACCAGGGAAGAAGGTCAGACCAATTTCTTAACGACGCTGCTCAAAGAGCTGTAATGTAGCAGAAGGGAAAGTCCACGCAACTGCATCTAGCATGCAAGGAAAATGGAGATACTTAGCGTAGAGCAAAAATGGTAACTGTACTTTTCACTTGAGCAAATCAACAGCAGTTACTGAAGCAAGGCTCTGTCATCATCTCCACTTCGGTTGTTTTGCCAGAGCCCCATTGAGGCCAAAGGAAAATGCTCCTCTCATTTTTGCCCCCGCAGTTAGTTATCTACCACTCTGCACTGCATATTCCACGGTCCGCACATGCATTCCCCCCACCCTGACACTGTTATCCGTTAAAAATAGCTATAAAAGTTAAGCTGTTGGAACATGTGTTGCTGGGATATTACCATCAGAGAATCCTGGAAGACCGGGCAGCCCACGATCTCCCTCCTCTCCTGGGTCTCCCTGTAGTCCAGAAGCACCTGGCGAGCCTGGATCACCTCTTGTACCTGGAAGACATCCCCGGATCCACAAAACACATGTTAGTGTGATGCTGTTTGTGACCCATAAACGCCGACTTGTGATACATTGCAGATTGCTCAGTTCTTAAAAAGTAAAAATTAGGAACTTCAAGGGCTTCAGAATATCAGAATTTACCATAATTTCTTAAAGATATCTTTAGAAACGCAAAAACCTGCTATCTTATGCTGCCTCAGACCTGAATAAAGAAATTTATCTGAGAGATTTCTGTAACGCCCAAACACGTGGGAGCTGAGCATGGTCTGTGACAGGAATGGTGTGGAGCCACCAAGCCCTGGAGGAAGGACCATATCGCTCAGCTCGTACTAATATGCCGCTAGAGCTACATTGCTCCTGGGAAGCACAGAAGACTAGCTCTCTGGGGAGAGCCCCTCCTTTTCCTGCAAGAAGCCGCCATTATAACAGATGTATGATATACCTTCTGGAACAGTTTAGCAAACAACAGTTTGTTAAGGAGTTGAATTCTCAGAATGTCATGCTTTTGATCTATGTAGATGGTAGTAAAACACAGCTAAGATAAGCAATCTAAGCAAGGAAGACGTACCTTTCCTTGGGATGCGGGAAGGAAAATAGGAAACTGGTCCTGGAGGACCGATCTCGCCTGGCTCCCCCTGTTAACAGAAGTTGAAGTATTACATCTAAGCACATTATTCTAGAGAACTACTTTTAAAATGGAAAGGTATGCCCATGAAACACAAAGGAACAAACTTGCAAAGGCACTGATGTGACTTTTAAGAAATCTCGGAGACTGCAAGTTAACAAACCACATAACCAGTTCTACAATGACAACAAACACAATTGTTATTACATGACAGAAAAGAAAGCGAAATGACATGTGGTTTATTGCTTCTAGCAAATGAAAGTAAAGCAGTACCTTGCTTCCCCTAGGACCATAGCCGCCCGGTGGACCATCAAATCCTGGAAAGCCCTGTAACACACATAAAAATGATTGACTTTTCCTTTATCAGAGAGAGAATAACATTATTTGGTTTGTAGCAGCTGGCTTCCTCTGATGTTAGCGTAAAAACTATGCAACAGAGCTGAGCATTTTGTCTCTCTGGGGTGTAGTAATTTGGGCAATAGCATTAAGTGTCCTCGTGCTTTGATGTTGCATCTTTTGGACCAAGCCTAACTGCCGTCAAAGGCCAGAGGGATCTGCTGTGGCGCAGGCTCTGTCGTCCCTGGCAGCAGTGCCGGTGGAAGGAGCACCTACCCTCGCACCGTCCCATGGGGCTGCAGGATGGGAGAGGAGAAACGGCATCCCCTCCGCGCCCGCTCACCCTGAGACACGTGGGCCAGGCAGCCAGAACACACCAACCTGCTGCAAGAAGACTAAACGGGTCTGAATCCTTACGAGTGGACAGATTTTCACCGGAATGCAAACAGCGAGGAGCGAAATAGCACCGAAGTGCAGGTCCTTTTTACTGTTTTCCCGGCGGCTGGAGCCTGATGGCCAAAGAGGCGTTCCCCGGCTGAGCGAGGAGAGCTCAGGACCAGCCCCGGAGGCACCTTCATCCAACTCTCCTGCCCCCGGGCATACTGTATCCCAGAGAAAATTTTCCATCCCTACCCCAGCAAATGTTATAATATTTAAGGTCCTGCCTGCTTCATTCTTTTAAAAGGTTTGAAATCCAAAGCATGCAGATTAAAACATGTGTGGTAAAACTCGGTACGTCCTATCATATGAGAGCGTATTTCAGCTGCTGGGGGTGCACAGAGCAAAGTCCAGATTTCAGTGATGTGGATACAGAGGAGATGATCTCTTCTGCGGGCTTTACTCAGCTCTTTGGTAACTTTTGTTCTCTATAGAAAATGTTACTCTGGAAAAAGACTGGTGTTAAAAAGGTGAGCTTTTAGTAGAAAACAGTGGCCAGGTCATCAACCAATATCAATTAACACAGTTTCACCGAAACCAGTAGATATGTATAATTCACACTACTTAGCTTATTAGCCAGCTTTTTTAAAATTCAGCATCTCCCGAGTCTGACAGTGGGAAGAACTCCTACACAGAACTTGACTGTTAATAACCAGCTCTGGAAGTCACTTCCACAGTTGTGAAGCGCTACAAATACCACAGCTCTCAGCAAGATGCCACAAACTGGACCACACGCTTCAGAGACCTTTCCATAATGGCAACTGTACATCACACCGTCAGAAAAGGAGCCTCTTGAGTATCAGGTGTAAAATCTCTTTACACTAGGTGGAGCTGGTGGTCTAAAAGTGAAGCCAGCAGCTTCCTAATTAACTGCGACTTCATCTGTGTGCAGGCAGGACTTAACCATCCTTCCTTCTTAAGAATCAAATCACTCAAAAATCAACAAAAAGGACGTCGTATTGAGTAGCTGTCCCCTCTCATACACACGTCGTACAAGGATACCCCATCCAAACCAATGTACCTTCTGCTAAAATTGTTGCCGAGATCCACCCTCGAGAAGGGGAAGCCACTGACCATTTCTGACAGGAGCATGAACCCACCTTAAGGTCAACCAGTGGGCTTTAATGGGTTTTGCATCAGCCTCTCCACGTACATATTACTGATAGCATATTCCCTTCCACACCACCAGGTTTTGTGATCGGACCGAAGAGCTGTGCAAATGTTATTTTTCATATTCTATGTACTTTCACATCCCACGTGTTTCACGTTATTATTGTTATGCCTTGGTGGCAGGACAAATCCTTAAACAACCGTAAGGATGGAGAAGCAAGGAAAAGTCATGCATCCCACGGCTATTTGAATACCTCACGGAAACGATTTCTAATGCTGACTGAAGAAGCCTTTTTGAGACCGAACAGAAAGCATGAGCTCTTCTCTGTCTGACAGAATGCTATTTTAAATATTTGGGTGTTTTTCCATGGGGACAGAGATTTAACTGGTATATTTATCAGTTTCCTTCTCTTCTTTGTGATATTCAAGATAACCATACAGCTCAACCACATCTGCAGAAAGCTATTCAAAAAAGTAAGTTTCTGCACGTAGGAAGAAGATTACAGAAATCACGGTCGCAGTAATGGGAACAATGAAAATTACACCTCCCTGTAGTGCTCTTAAAACATGCTCATGTTTTAAGCAAAACAGACTTTAATTATAGGGCTATTTTTTTTCTCACTGATGAGAAAAATAACTGACCCAAAATTACAATGATGGATGAATCCAGATGATATTTGTTAGACTACAGCTGGTGTAATTACAGGCAGAATTTGTCCTCTACAGTTTACTTTTCAGATTGTCTACATATGTGTCAGAAACAGCAGTCTTGTATGAAATACTCACTCTTTCTCCACCGAGTCCTGGAAAACCATTGATGCCAGGCAGTCCCTATGAAGGCACAATGAAATCAGCAAAATAAAGTGACATCCTAACATCGGAACGGTTAAGAACCATTATTATTTCTTAGATAAAACAGATCTGACAGCTTGAAACTAACACCAGCAGTCAGAGTTCAGATACTTTTTCAATGAGATTCATGTATGGTGCAAACAGGTCTGAAATCTAATCTGGCATTTATCTCTTAATCAATACATTGTAAATTGACCATGAAGATTTTAAAGATGGCTGAGATTTTTTTAAAGTGTATGCTGAGTACTGTTCTCACCCTGTTTAAGCACTTCAGAAACACTGCCCCCAAAAAGGCATCCCCGGATTCTACAAGGCAGTAATATTTGGATTAGCTTTTTTCCTGGGGTCAGGTCTGAAGAGCACCAAGATGGAAACAGTGAAATACAGTTTGTGCGGAGGGCCAGGACAGTAGCTGTGGTTAGCGAGCACTGCTTTAGGTAAGAGATGCGCAAGGCTCCCCAGCGATGGTATAGGCATACCTGTGAGTCCCACGGGGCCCTCCTCCCACTGCCATTTCAAAATGGCCTTTTTGCTTTCCTCTATCAGGCAGTTCAGTGCTGGCCACAACCTGGTGGGCTGAAGAACTATCATTTCTATAGTTTGTTAATGTGTTTTGTTCCTGAAGGCAAACTCTCAGCTTGGATTTGCTCATTCAGCTGGGTGGATTTTTAATGAGTGACTCACCCTTTGTCCTGGGAAGCCCATTACCCCTTCTTCACCTTTTTCAGGAGCATAGAGAAGTACACCCTAGGAAACATTACAAGTCAGGTCAACCTATTCCTTCATTATGTGCAAAAAAATTGTAACACTGTTTTATGGAAGCTAAACAGGAAGAAAACATCATTGTATCACACGGAGGGTCTAATAATAGCTGCATGTGAAAGAACTGTCCTCCTTAAAATTAAGTGTAACATGCTTGCTTCATTACAATAGCAGGAGCGGGCCACTGGGGAGAGGACAGGGTTTCCCTCCTATCATCTCCTCCTTTATTTCTTCTGTGACTGCAACTCTGAAGAAAAGCCAAAGCAATTGTTCAGCTACACAACCAATTAAGCAACTCAGCTTATGCCCAAACTGTAGCTTCAGAGAGCTATTTGGCAAACACAAGCATGCTGCTATCCACCCTATTATGAAGGGGAAAAAAAAAAAAGGGAGAAACCCTCTTTTGCTACATCAGCATAAAAGCTATGGTTTTCCTAATGTAGTCAACAAAATTCTACACGTGTAAAATCTGACCAACAGCTGAAGAACTGGCTAGCAACTGCACACGGAGGGCATCAGGGCTCACACTGCGACCTTCTCCCGTAACCTTGTGGAGAAGCTGACCAGACCATCTGAGAAAATAAAGCTCTGCAAAACGCTCAGTGAGGCATCCCTAACGGGTAAAGACTGTATTTTAAACCACTCTGGGAAGTAAAAAGGAACCACTCAATGGCAAAGCTATTTAGACAGTCTAGAGGTTGCCTGTGAGTTAACTAAACCACATTCAGTCAAGCCTGGTTGACAGCTCTAAATGATACAGCAACACGTGGGATTACTCAGACTTAATGACCAGTGAGACCAAAAGTCTGTATGTGCTGGAGAGTAGGCTGAAAAGGATTGAGAAAATTTCCATATATACTTATTTAGTGAAATTTAATGGAATTTTTAAACATAGATCAGCAGATCACCAGCAGTGAAGAGATTTATTAATAGTTAAAGCTAAAATTAAAAAGCGTGTGAAGGAAAAAATCTTATTTCGTTAAACCAGCGAGAGAACGACTGACTGTACTGTGGAGTTATTACACATTATGTTGTTCAGTTTTCCTAAGACATCAGAACTTGTGTCTCTGTTTGTGTTGCTCCATATCTATACTGCATCATTTCACTGAGGAATGTACTACTATTAACTCCGATATTATTAGTTGTCTTTGTTCTTCTCCACTTGACTTACTGGAATTCCAGCTTCCCCTTTTTGTCCAGGTTCTCCTCTTTCACCCTAACAATAAAAAAAGAAGTATTCAGATATGTTAGGCATTCCCATTTACATCTCTAACTTTTCTACAACATGAAGTGACAAATGCTTATCAAGAGAAGAAAACACCACTCTTGTGCTGTTCTTTATTAATACGCTTGTCATATGAAACGTATGTTTTCATAAGAAGTTTTTAAAGTTGCTTTTTAAAAAAATATTTGATAATTTTTCTGAAAAGGTTTCTAGGAATGTGAACACCTCAGATTGTTTCCAGGCTTGTTCATGAGACGTCTGGGTGGTGGGTGCCTGAGTAATGCCTACAAATAAATGCACATTCTCCCATTTTTACCTACTGATTATCTATGCATTGTCTGATCAAACGTAAGAGTTCCTGTTAGGGTAAGACACATCATAGCCTAAAGTCTACTCACGATATTGATGATATATCTCCACTGAATATAAAGGCTCTCCAGATCAGTAGCTCATGTGCGGACATCTCTGCTTTGGAAATCCTAACATGTATGTTACTTAATGCAGGCTGTCAAAGGCATTTTTCGATCTTTCGGTATCATACCAATTCACTTATCTTACTGCAGAAATTGCACAAGCCACATGAACTTTCTAACTTCAAATTCGGGATGAAAAACTACTGGTCTGGAGGTTGGTGTCTGATACAGAATACACGTGTACAGGGTATGAGTACCTCTGCTCCCAGCAAGAAGCAATAAATGAGAAAAAACTGCATCTTGCTGTTGAGGGTTTCTCCGACATGTATGAACAAGCCTTATACACAGATATCTGCACCATATAGATAAGTTACATAAATAAACACAATAATTCAGATAGCATCCCTAAAGATACGCTTCTTTTACAGGAAGAAAGTTTCACTCGCTATTATGAAAAATAAGATACTGAATGATTTCTCAGCAGGTATTTCTGCTTGTCAAATGAGAAGATGTGAGTGGTGGCCAGCAGCTGCAAACTTAAACAAAAAGATCAAGTTTGCCTGAGGCACCTCTAGTCTGCGAGAAGTGCTTTCTGAATGGCTTCAGCCACCATAGTTTCAAGAAGTACTTCATGATCCAAGCTATGGGGAAGTAGCAGATTGCTCTTTTGATATACTAAAGCCTTCTAAGTGCTGTATGTGAAAGCACATTTATACAATATTTTAGTTCTGGTGCTGCAGACCTCTTAGTTCCTTGTGCATTTTGGCAAAATACCCTGTCGTTACCTTGTGTTTGTCCGAGGGGACACCCATCAGTTCTCTTGTAGGAAGCCCAGGTGGACCTGGAGGACCTGGGGGGCCCTGCAGGAAAAGCATAAGAGTACATTTACTAACAGGTACGCTACCGCGTCAAGCTGTTGATCAGCACAGGGTCTAAGGAACTGCAACAAAAGGAGCCATGCAGATTTGCCCCTGCTAGGAGTATGGTTCTAAAGCTCTGAATAAATTGATGGCAAGATACATTTATTTTGTGCTGGGACTAACATATAGCAATACTTGCTCTTGCCCTGTATGTTTCCAGAATGACGGTAAAGATTATCACTTCATATAAAGTGGTCTGGCTCTATAAATTTCAGAAGGGTTGCTTCTTTGTTGGTGTAAATGAGGGCACAGCTAGACCTAGACATGTAGAAGTTACTTCAGCTATGACGTTCCTCATGGAGATTATCATTACTTTCAAAGCTATACTTGTTTGTTTTTCTCTTATAATTACATAATACAATTGCAAATGAAGAGAGCATTTAAAATAGGTTCCTTTATAAATAGCAAGTAGCATCAACCTCTCCTTTAGCAGTGATACTAATTCAACAGTTTTCCTTTACCTGTTCACCTTTTTCTCCATAGAAGCCAAGGCCCCTGTTGCCCTACAAAAACAATAGGTTAAAATTTACTAAGTGTACAACTCAGTTTTCTAATGTAAAATTCAAATTTAAACACGCTTAGAGGCCTTTTCAGGCTTACAAGTCTGTGGGACACCACTGAAGAACTGCAATCAAATAATAGTCTAGGTTTACCTCAAAGTATTTTAATAGATCTAAAAGTATTTTTATAGACCTAAATATTCAGACAGACAACTAATTAAAATCCCATGCTACCAGTGCTTCTTACAACAGACTTTGAGTCATTCACTGAGCAATGTCATGAAAAGATCAAGCATTTCTTTTCCAAGATTTTTAATAGCACTGAATGTTAAATAAAATACCTAAGTGGGCTGGAACAATGAACTCATATATTTTTTCCGCTGAGATATAATCAAATATTGTAAAGATTGCAAGGATTCTCTGTTCATGGGAAACTACTGTGACTACAGTAGCAAATTAAATCTGGCTCTAGAACTGGTTTAATCTTTTCAGGGTAGGCGATCCCAATGTAAGATTAACTTCTCGTGGTATGCAGCCAACACAGAAGGTCTTGTGCTACACAGCCTTTGGTGCAGCCTGTGGTTCTTTATTTTACTGCCTTCAAGTGGGTCTTGGATAAACCTCAGCGACACAAAACCAACACGAACCACTCCGACACAAAGACTCACTTGTGGTCCTGGGGGCCCTGGGGGCCCTGGTGGTCCCTGGGGAAACACAACAGGGGAGAGCAAGTTACTTGTTGCTTTCTAATGAATGCATGCAGGAAGCCAGTTATTTTATGTCTGAAATATAAGTATATATTTAGAAGGCAGTGTATTCCTCAGCATTCGATGTGCCATCCTCAGTGCATTAGCTGTGCTTACTGTTCCGAAAAATACCCTCCTACGTCACATCATAATCCTTCCTAACAGAATAACAGTCTCCCAGCTTAGACCTAACGAAAGCCCATTTTTATTTCAAGCAATAAGAACTTCTGCTTTTGGATCCTGACTTAGTAACGTTTTAAGCTCATACCTAAAGTTAAGCACATCTTTAAGTGCTTCGCTGGACTCGTGTCTTGGTACTTCATCCGTCTCTAAAAGGGAGTGGAACTACCATATGCGTCTCAGATTACCTGTTTGGTATTGTACAGAGTGCAGTCAAAGGAAGATGGTGGGAAACGAAACTGTAGCAGGAAAAAAAGCTGCCGGAGTCTTACGAGAAGAGCAGCAGGAAAGCCATTAATTGGAGAGACAACCTGCCGTGCTTCAGTCAGCTATGGTAGTCAAGAGGCTCCAAAGGGCTCTGCACATTAAAAACTCTGTCAAACACGGGAAAGGTAGGGTGAGTAAGAAGCATGAGCTGTTCAGAGAAGATGGTGAACAAGAGGCATATAAAAGAGAGAGCTGCAGATGGAACTGTCCACCTACTGAGCCCCGAAAGGGATGTGACTGGGTTATGCAAAATCAAGCCCAACCTGCAAGGAAAAGATAGCAACATTCAGGTGAGACCCGAACTCGTTAGGCATCTCTGCCTTGCTATGCACCTTTGTGTGCATGAGCCATGGGCTTGTTCTGAAACAATTACTTTTGAATCAGTCTTGGTTAGCCAAGCAGTCTCTGAGCCGTCGCCTAATTTACTGGGCAGATGCACTGGGCAGGGCATCCCGCTGCCTGGAGGCCGGGCAGGGACTGGGGGGAGCCACGCTCGCCTTCGTGCAGGACCTAGGACTTAGAGAAGAAGAATGATGCAAACTCAAACCTGGGAAATGCTCCCAGGTCCCACTCACAGGCGAGTCACAGGTTTGGAGACAGTAAATTATTTGGATGTGTTTTGTTAAGAGCTGGAGGTGCTCGGGCTCCATCCACTCTGTAAGAGTGTTCAAAAGAGATGCTGCCAAGATGGCAACCAGAGGGATGTAGTCACAGGGCTCAGAAAATGCATGCTTCATAGCACTCCTAACATCCAAGACAGAGGACTGGGAATATCAGTCCTTGCAGGCCAGGCTCCTGTGAGAAGCTCATGAACTTTGTGGGTTCACTCTAGAGGAAGAGTAAGTAAAGAAAGGACTGAGGAGATTTCCCCTCAGGAGGACCAGAGGAGAAAGACAAGGTGCAGCTTACTCCAGATGATAAACAGGCCACTGCAGAAAATTAACTTTGGACAGGCTTAGCATGCTGTGGATTTAGTCCTAGATTTTTTTTTTTTTTTTGAGGGTGCTGTCCCTGAAAACAGCCTAGGAGGCTGTGTGTAAGAAGCCCTCAATTAATTTTTTTTCCCCCTCAAATCAGTGACATAGAGCAGGTATGAGGTGAATTTTGACAAAACAAACAAAAAAGCAAATGCTATAAAGTTGTTTTACAGGAAAATAAAGCAAGCCTAAAGAAAATTAAATATATTGAATTTGAACATCTGCTTCTCACCCATAAAACTATTAACCATGGTAAAAAGAAATGTAGAAAATGGTATCTGGAGAGAACACAATCTTCCCAAAGAACTATTCAGCAACAGTGGTCAACATCAATGCTGTAAGTGTTGATTTTGGAAAAAATGACTGAAAAATAGTTTAAAAATAAAATTGTATTCTAAATACTAATGAAGAATGTTATCTATTCAATCTCCTGTGGGAAATGTGGAGAGCTAATATACATATCCTTTATGAACAGAAAAGATAACATTTAGGTCCTGATACCTTTGATAACTCTGTGTAAGGTGATGTAGACTGGACAGCACTGAATAATCTTTACAAACAAGACACTTTCAAGGAGGTTAAAGAAATACAGTATAAATCAAAAGCCTCTAGCAATACAGGGTGAAAGAAACTATACCTCTTTTTGCAACATTCATCGCTGTAGAATCAGTGTCTCACAGTGCTTTTTAAAAGGTTTTGCATCCAAGGACACCTACTGCTATTTCTAACCTGTTTTTTCTATCCATTTGCTAGGTTACAATCCAACGTAATGGAACTTGCCGAGATAATTCTTCTGTTAGGTTAATTTTCTACGGAACATATTTCAAATATACTTACTGGTCTTCCTCGCTCTCCTCTTGGACCAACAGGTCCTTGAATACCCAGCGTACCTGGAGGTCCCTTTAAATAAAAAAACCCCAACCATCAATTAATGTTGTTCTGGTATCAGTTACTGTTGACACTTTATCACATTTGCTGTAATACTACTTACTTGAAAACCATTGAACCCTGGATCCCCAGGTTCCCCCTAAAAAAACCAAAGAAGTAAAAAATGCAATAAATACTATATGCAAAATTAAATAAAATCTTTCTCACTCATTAATTTTTTTCTCATTCCAAAAGCTAATCATAGCATACAATGCTACACAAACCCTTACATACAGATACATTCAATACAGCTGTTGAGATAACGAAACGTGGGCCACACGGATTTTGTACTTTCTATATATAGTATAGGTGCATGCAACACAGCAGGAAGGTAGAAAGTTGGCTAGGGAAGTTAGGGATCCAAGCTGCAAGGCTGAAATGGACAACAGACCACGTTAAATTATTTTTTGAAAAATCCTATCGAACCAGTGGCTTAATTAGGGCTATAACCTCAGCTGAAATGTACAAACTCATTTTTCATGAGTTGCATGGGAATTACCAAATCATTTTGATTCTCTTCTGAGTCACTAAAAGCATTTGGAACATACTGTTTTCAGTGACCACATATTTTAACTGCAGTACATGTTGAAATGTTTTTGGAAATGGCATCCAAAAATGTTCTAGTGCAAAGACCTTCTGCTACCCATAAATAATGCAGTATTCAGTCCAGACACCTTCCATAGCATCCTAACTATATAGTTAATTTGAGTTTAGTTAACAGAATAATTTATAGAACCAAGTACTTTCTGAAATGAATACAGGTGTCGGTATCCATTCTTGGCCACTATACACATGAGCAATTCTTAATCATTACTTAATCATTCCTAATTAGTAGCAAGTACAGGTTTAAAGAGTTTCTGAAAGGAAAAGAAGATTCCATTAAAAAATACAGGCAACTTATGAATATGTCAACAGAAAAACCTATTTTGGCACTCATCACTGGCACAAGACATACACAAACAATGCCAGCAGATCCTTTCTGTGCTGAGTACAGTTCAGATGTAGCTTTGTACATAAATTTGTCACAATTTATACTCCAACAGCATATGTAACCCCTTATCTTTATGTGATACCTTCAAATTATACAAGACTATATATATGAGGAAAAAGCTACAAGTGATTACAAAACAAGTTTTAAGGATTAGCTAGACTAAAAGCACCCATAGGAATACTTGGGGTTTACTAAATAACTAAATAATATATTGAAGCATATTTTATCCCAAGTCAACCAAACTCCTGCATGAAAATGATACAGAAAGGATGCTAATATTAAATAGAATCATTCAATGGCCAAAACTATGGCAAAGGAATGATTTTGCCATGCATGATACGAAAGTAGTCGTTGAATATAGAGGGTAATACTTGAACTACAACATCTCCAGGGCCTCTGCAATCCACCTGTGGGCTGGAATTCCTTGGAAATAACTGAGTGGAGATTTTTTTTCCCTGGATATCAGATAGACTTTGCTGTAACCAGAGAAAGCAGAAGCTGCCTTGCAAAGCCTACACAGAATCGAAGTGGGCCTCTTGGGATGTGTCCATCAGAGTGTAAGAAAAATTAACTCTCCATCATCTGCTTGTAAAACTGTACGGAGCGTGAATAACTCACAGGAGTTACAGACGTACCCTGTACCGGCTTGCGATGTCCGGCGGCAGTATATAGGGTTCCCCCTTCTGGCCCTTTGGCCCTTGGACGCCCTGGAGGGGACCAAAAAAATAGCAGAAGTAAGCTTTCATGTCATATATGTTAACACAAACAGGTAAGAGTAACGAAAAATATTTGTTTGGGTTTTCATGAGTATATATATATATACATATATATACCGCTGATTAGAGGCAGAGACTTTGCCTAACTTCGGAAACTCATGGTTTAAAAACAGAGCGTAAACCCCGACAGTACTTAAAATGAATTTCTGATTCTGAGGGAAGAACCCCCCATTACCTGGCAGTGGTGTTACGGGGCAGCACCTCGTAGCCAGAGCAGCAGCTGCGGCTCCCCAGGGCTGACGCCAGCCCTAGTAAATCCAGGAGCCCCACTGCTGACCTCAGCATGATCCTATGTATCGCGCCATGGAAGGCCAATACTTTGGCCACAGGGCAGGGAAGAAAAAGGCTATTTTCATCAGGAATTGTGACTTTAATATTATTTTATCGCTGTTGGATAAAGCCGTACAGGTTTTCCTGAAGTAATCTCTCCGCAAGACCTACATGACAGGTATGGCTCTGGGCAGACCTCCCAGCCCTGGCTGCTCTGCTAGGCCAAAAGGGAGGGAGCTCCATTAAGAGCTGTCCTGTTCATTTCCAACACACATGTGAATGAAACTCAGTTCAGTAATGGTCTTAGCTTCAGGTACTCACTTACTGCCAGCTACTTACAACAGTACCAGGGAAACCAGAGAATCCAGGACTTCCCGAGTCACCAGGGTCACCTACTGTCCCGTTACAGCCATCATGACCCGGTTTCCCCCTTGATCCTGGCTGCCCTGGATGACCCTGTTGAGGAAAAAAAAAATATGTTTATCTACCCATCTGTTTCTAGTTTTCCTTTTCCTGTAGTCACACAGTATTTAGACGTTCTCACATTAAGCTCAAGTCTTGGATCCATGGGAAACTATGATTTTCAAAGACAGAAACAGACAGTGCCTTTTTTTAATATAGCTGCAGCTTGAACCAGATGCCCCAGACAGCATGAAAAAATGAGTAGTGAAGGACCTTTCAGAAAGGGTAGGAAAGCTATGTTCAATGCAGGCTCTGTTAAGCAGAGAACTAAGCCAGATGAGGCTGCTGTGCAGGGAGCCACCAAGAACTGGGACTGTTAAGCATGTGGAAGAGTGGGAAGAAAGGTTCCTTGCTGGCTTTGAACAGCTTCCAAGCCAGGGAAAAAGTCAGAGATGCTTCTGGAGCTAGGTTGAGTGTCGTGATGAGGCTGCAAGTATGGAAGAAAACAGCAGGGCTCAAAGCGAGGGAGCCGGGGGCACTGCAGAACCTCCGTATGGACCCTCTCAAAAGTTACTCCTGCCTCAAACTGGATTGCCATTGCTGTACCTACATTCACCTTAACTGCTGTTGCTTCTGGTTTGCGCTGAGGCTGGCGAGAAGCACACCTGCCCTTGAGCAGCTCTTTCTGCCAGGGGACTCAGTCAAACCCCGCCAAACCAAACATAAAACATTTCTTCCTTCTCCTCTATCTAGACCAAGAGTTTTCTCTTTGCTTCTGCTCCCTTGCTTAGAAGAAAAAGAAATCCGTCCGTGTCCTTACCTAGCTCCATTGAGTACTGGCATTCCTCACCCCGGAAGAGATTCAGGCTTGCCACCATCCCCTCTTGGCCTCCAGCCCCACATCCTAGCACTGTGCCATTACAGTTTGTACATGTGCCTGTCTATCTGCCTTCCGATGGCCCGTGTTAAGTCTCAGCCTGAGAAAACTGGTTGGAGAACGTAAGCAAGTGGGAAGGGCAAGGGAGCTTGAAGACGAGACACAATGAGCGTGCAGGTTCAAGTACTGTCTGAAGGTGTTTATCCCTCACAATGCAACGTGCA
Organism: Pandion haliaetus; assembly: GCA_013401275.1. Classification (NCBI taxonomy): domain Eukaryota; kingdom Metazoa; phylum Chordata; class Aves; order Accipitriformes; family Pandionidae; genus Pandion; species Pandion haliaetus. Next base: position 62,607 of record VYZV01020085.1, on the reverse strand, counting down.
GAGGTCAGGACAGCAGGGCTAAAAAAGAAAACTTGCTCGCGGAAGAGAAGTGGTCCAGCTATAGCAACACAGGGCTTCACAGGGGAGCAATTTACTCTCCTTCCCAGGACGTTAGAGTGCTTAGAAAAAACTCAGTATGACGTGGCAAGATGAACAAGATCTCTGGCTTCAGGAGTGTTAATAGGAATGGGAAAGAGGGTCTTCTGCTTCTCCTTTAAGAGAAAGAGGGAGAGGAGGAAGATTGTGAGAGAGAAAGCCCTGAAACTCGATAGGGAGCTCTTCTGGAAACAAAAAGGGTGAAAGCAGAGTGGATGTGGATGCGTGGGCTGCAGAGCAGGGCCCCGGTGTCAGGGAGCACTACAAAGGAAACCCAAGCCTGGGAACTCTGTCCAGGGATTCCAGTGACTCAGATTTCTTTGTTATTTTATGACACAAGATGTAAAGAAGTGTAAGCTGGGAAAATATTGTGCTGTGAACTTTACCCAGTTTTCCTCTTTGAATGTTTCAGTTTCATGGACCTGGTCAGTTTGTTCAAAGTTTGACACTGTTTAGTGTTCAGTAAGTTTTTTAAGACTATCTCAGGCATGCCATATGAGCTATAAAGCAAATAACAATGGTTAGTATTCTTAAAATCACTGGTCTGTCTTTGTGCTTTGCAACTCTGAAATAATTAAGGAATGACCCACTGGTGTCCTTCGCTTACAAGCTTAAGAGATGTGAAGTACTGACCTCACAGCTCTTTCCTATAAAAGAACATAGTTAGCTGGGTAACCTCCAGGGACACAGGAAATTTCCGTCCTTTCTCATCCCCTTTACAAGGGGATTTCTCCATAGAACAAAGCAAATGGACCTTAATTACCTGAGGGAATGAGAGGAAGCACAGATTCTGCTCTCTCGTTGTCTATCTGCAGTTCCACTCGCTTCAACAAATGCCCTTAGCTTAAAAGTGCGTACGTGGCTGATGCAGAATTTAGCCCAGAGATTTTAATTACAGTACAAAGGTTTTAAACTAGCCTGCAATATTTGTTGTTGGTCATTTCTTAAAGATGAGGTAACCGGCTACTTACAGGAATGCCATCTGCCCCGGGGAATCCAGTGACTCCTCTTTGCCCCTAGAGCGAGTGAAACAGCACAATTAAAACGATGTTCTGCCTGGTACTTTGATCATTAACTAAAACATCCGATATTCCAAAGTTACCATTTCTCCTTTGGGTCCACTTATTCCTGGATATCCTCTTTCACCTTTGTGACCTTTGGGACCTTGCACTCCTGGGATCCCCATCAATCCTGGTGGTCCAGTGAACCCCTGTGATCCAAGGAGTCCTGGCTGGCCCTGATAAAAAAAATAATAAAAAAGCATTTATTTAGGAACAGTTGTGATGCGTGAAGCTGGATTAGTTACCACTGCTGCAATGGAGACAATCTCTTGAAGAGAAAATAAACACAGAATCTCTTTCCGTTTCAGTAGGCCAGACTCTTTGAAGAACGTCATCTGAAAACACCACGCAGAGAGACTCCAGTAACAGTGACCACATTGCGCGTGACAAATCAATACATGGAAATTAACACTCAAATCAATATTCACTACTTCAATATTCATGGATGCTCTACAAAAAAAAGTGTTTTCTTTGGAATAAGACTTCTCAAGAGTGATTCTCGTTGACCTACAACATAACCTATTACACTCCAAGCAAGCAAAAGACGCTTAACTGTGAAATCTGCTTAGAGGCCGTATTTCCTACAAATGGAGTCTGATATTTAATGGCAGGAATTTCTGCCTCTTTGGGGATGATATTTCTATTTAGCAGTGGAGCCTGAAAACGATTAGATGTGCACGCATCCACACAGGTTGAGGAGTTGCACGCAGGGCTCCCTTGTCATTCTGCCTTCCAGCGCTGGTTTAGCTCTTCAGGCCACTTCAAACATTGTTTAAAAATAATCCCCTGTTGACTGCCAACATCACAAGGCTCAACAGGGGAAAAAATCATTTTGAAATGACACAATGGTGGTTTAAGTAATGGGTTGTGACAGTATGTCTGAGATCTGTGAACCAAAGCCATCTTGAAAGCCATTCCAGACGTAGCGTCACCAAAGGCACGTATGTTTTGCATGCTCTACAGTACGCAGTGCACTAACGACACTAATAGTAAATCGCCACAATCTTTTCTGGAGAAATATGTTTCAATGGTGCAAAGCACCATTTACCAAGACGTTCTAATTAAGCCAATTCTAATGAAAGTATTTTTAAAATGCAGTTAGATTTGTCACAGACCAGTCTGCAACAGCATCAACGTTTCACAAAGCAAGAATTGCAGCAAAACACGAACAAATAGATACATATTTATACAAATGAGCTGATAAAAAAACTCCCACCTTGTTTTAGTATAAAATACTTACAGTCTCACCCATGCCTAGAAAGAAAGAGCTAGAAGATTAATGCAATCCCTGTCCAAGAAGGATAATAGTTCAACTTCATTTAATGCCATTGAGGTGGGAGGACTGAAGGAGGGCAGTGTAGGGACTTGAAGAAATGAGCCTGAAGATACCCTAATTTCCTCGTATTCGGGAAGTTGTACTAAAGATACTGAACAATGCCTTACTGATACTAGGCAAAATTTATTTTATTCTCATATTGACAGATAGGCCCATTTGTGATACACTTCAAAACTTCACTGTTAAAATCTATCTATAATTAACATTTATCTATGCTACAGTTGTCTTGGTATTGCAAACCCAAAACCAAACACTATGAGTGAAACACAGCTTATTTCTAGTTTAAAAAAAAAAAAAAATCAATTTTCCACACTGTTTTCATGGAAAATGGCTGTCACAACAGTTGGAGTAGGTTTTTGTATTTTAAATCTTATTGTATTATATCAAATGAGTCCCCACTGAGATGCTGACATAGTCATACAAAGTACAAAACTCCGTGCAATTTTTTTTCTCGGAAGAAGAGTAGGAATGAGCCAGTATGAAGAATTAATTACATGGAGTTCCTCGGGACAAGCCACCAGGATGGAACTCTTACAGTATGGATCTTTTGCTATACCATTATGATTAATTTGACAAAACTGATGGTTTAGGAACATTGCCAAAGGACACCATGGATTTAAGTGTTTGAGCTGTCATCATGAAAGAGAATCTCTCCTCTGCTTACAACCAAGCCCAACTTCATACAGCACCCCTACTTCTAAACCAACCAAGCCTGCTCATATGGATTATTAGGTGCTAGGAGGCCAAGGTCTCTTCAAGTTAACAAACTGAGAAGTAACAAAGGTTATATGAATACATATAAAATATAATATGATTCACATTGGCAGGAGGCATATGCATCTGAACAAGAGGCTGCTCATTTCCTTATGCCAGCCACAGCTGGCTATTACAGATGCATCTTTCTCCACATCAGTAGTTTTCAGTTTTTTAAAAATCAGTGAATCTCTAAAAGTTATCCTATGGAGGTGCAGATCCTTGTCCAAACAGATTCACAGCAGACATACTTCTCTTAGTTACCTGACTCAAATGGAAAGATGCTGATCAGAAGCACTAGAATAATGATTTAAATTTGAACCAGTATTCATCAGTGTGAGCTCCAAGATCTGGAAAAGGAAGTCTTTTCCAATGTCACTTTTTCTCAACTTTTCTTACCTACTATGGCTCAAACTTTAAATATAAATTAATTAAGAGACAGTACGTATGAGCATATACCATGAAACTGCCTTTTTAGGGAAATAATAGATACTTCATTCATTTAAAAAAAATGCACAGCCTGTGTTCTTTACTGTTTTTTGTAGAGCAGTATCAATTCTTATGCAAATATCAATATAAAACATTTCCATCTTACTATAAAGCCTTAAAAATTAGTTAAATAATTAAGCTAGCTTGTTCTTCCCCGTACACCCAAATCTGGAAAGGAACCTTTAAAAAGGATGAAAACATATCTCATACACCTGCAAAGAACACAGAAAAATTACTCAAATTCAGCTGTAGAGATCTGAGTTGGCTCCAGTTTCTATTTAATTTTTGAGAGCTTCTGAAAACAAATGTTTCAGTTACTTCCACAAAGAAAGGGAAACACAGATTCTGTATGCTGAAAATGCCGTTTCATTTCTGAAGTACCTGAAAGCCAAAAGAAGTCAAATAAATTCCAAAAGCTACTCACCCACCTGAGATAAGCAAACCGTCCCTTTAGCACCCATCTATACCCCTTTTGTGGGCAGCAGGCAGAACACATGTAAACCATTTAATTGCAACTTCTGGTAAAATGCTGGTTATGTTCAGAATACACTAATACCACCTTCCCACTTCCAGTCCCATTTTCCTATCTGGTGTGGAAAAAGAAGTAAACAAGGAACAGAAAACAAGGAAGAAAGCTGAGCAACACCAGCACCTCTTCCTCGTGCTTTCCTGGTAATTACCTGATCATTTGTTTGTTGAGGAAGAGGGATTATTTAATATTATTTGCAAGAAAGACAAGAGAATTGATCCTTCTGAGACCAGTTTAGCATGAGGCTGGAGTCATAGCTGGGGCAGTCCTTAATATCATGACAATGTTTATGTAATTCTTCAGGCAATTAGCACCCTGCCTTGTTAACTGAATTAACTTCATTAACCTTCGTTAACTCAGACTTGTCAGCTTTTACTCTGCTTTCTTTATGTTAGATCTTTTGTTGAAAAAGATCTTTTTCATTAGCAAATGACCTAAGAACATTCTCCCTTTTGCAAAGGTCATTGAGGAGATTTAAGCAAAGACAATCAATTTGAAAGGTTTAGTCAAATAAAGCGTGACTCAATTATTAGAGTCCTGAATTCCCCTGTGTGAAACATGCCACACGTGGTACTGCTCTGCTTGTGCTTCTGGAGGATCAGAAACCCTAGAAAATTCTCCAAAGCTGTGAAATTGTGTCTGGATTAAATTTCCAGGTCAAAAGAAAAAAAAAAAAAAAAAAAAAAAAAAAAAAAGGCAAGCCTAGGGAAGCACACTATCCCCATCTGTCATATTTTAGACAACTCACAAAGTACTTTCTGTGGTGCTCCCTTTCCTTAAATGATACAGCAATGCAGGAACGTGCTCTGGCCCATGGTGCTCTCCGGCAGAAGGCTTCCCATTTTGCTGGGCTGAACTGGAACTCTTCCCGAATCCAGCGCACGGCCCCATTACCCCACATCACCCACCACTGGATTTACAGGCCGGTGCTAAGAGGCTTACCTAAGCACACGTGGCATGCTGTGGCCAGTGCCTCGGACGAAGCACGCGAAGAGAAAAGGAAAAAGTGGGCTGGTGGAATATCTTGAAGATTAACAAGATTTTTTGTTTTTGTTCTTATACAAAACTTCGACTGTTGAGATGAACGACAAAGCTCCCAATGCCAGGATACACTCCTAAATAGGCAGTCCCTGCTTTGCTCTTCCTGCGACTTCAGTGGTCTCGCACAATTCACGTGGCTGGCCCAACCATGTGCAAAAGCTATTTACAGAGAGGAGCAAAGGTCAGAAATTTAGGAAGCCTGGAGGAAATCTTCCCAGAAAATATTTGCGATGTTATATATACATTATCGCTTGTCCAGTGACGTGCATGAAAGAAGACGCTGTCGGGGTTGTGATTGAATTTAATAACTGCATTTTGCAATGAAGTCCCCATGGACTTAAGAGGATCCTGAACAGACTTTTAGATCTGAACTGAACGTTCATGTTTTGCAGCTTGAACTTTAATTTCCAGTTCTTTTGGGATCAGCCAAATGAAAGAGGTGCCATGTTGCAATACTTTCTTCCTTCTAATTTACTGCTAAATTTACATGTGGAAACAAAACTGGTAGAGGAGGGTGTGCTAATTTTGAGAGCAACCAATTGTTTGAGGTGCTATACAAATAAAGATACAATAAATGACAGTACATGCCCCAAAGGTTTTAAAATACAAGTACATCATCACAAATTGCTGAGAAATCCACCTACCAACGTGGAGATAAGAAGAAAGGAGAAAACGGTTGATTTGCAGTAATGAGGAGACAATCAGAATTACTGCAGAGCTTCACTGTCATTGAGCCAATTTCTCCGCATTTCATTACAGACGTCCATTTTGCAACTGCTTCTGGTATACAGAATGTGATGATTCAGTATTCCCCACACGAAAATGATCCTTATAGGCCATCATTTATTTAATAGTGGGCAAGAGGAAAGGAGGTTAATTCCCTGACATTTTAAAAAGGTCACTGGTAAAAGGACAAGTTCACTTCCTGCGGGAAGGGTGATCTGACCGTGACAGGCAAGTGGGAGCTGGGACTTTCTGTAAGAGGGCTCAGCCTGGAACGGTCTCTGTAAGAACAGATGGGGCAAGGACGTGACAGCAAGGACCTCGACGCAGTCCCACTACAGAGAGACCAGCAAGCGGAACAGAGCGCAACGCACCAGGGAATTAAATCGGTTATACGGAAAATGAGCAACTTCTGAGCTGATTAAAAGTGCTAAGCCAGGAAAAGGCATCCCTGCAGGCACATAGGAAAGAAACTGAAAAGTTTTTAAACATAATGCTGGCAAAATGTGGAGAACGGGGTGCAAACGTAGGGAATTTGCGATTCTCTGAGGCATCTTTCATGGAGGTAGGCATAGTAAAGCAATCGTTGGGCCCAACTAAAAAAATGTATGACCTCAGTGCTCCCCCCACCCCCAAAAATAAAAACTACAAGGAACAACCTCAAGAACCCTGTCGTGGCACACCGAGTCAGACTGGGATGGGCATATCACCTGGCATTTCTCCTGGAGCGTAAATCCAGGAGTTTATGGATTGAACATACTAGAGGGGAATATGTAAGAGAAAGGTTTGGGGTTTCAGCTCCACGCGGTGCACGCTGTGCCAGAAATACTTCGGCTGTGGGCTTGCGCAGCTCTGGGCGGAGAGGCAGGGAAAAGCACCCGCATGGAGCATCCTGCTGCCACAGCTCAACGAGCTCATTTCGAGTCGGCCACTGCTGCGGGCAGCCCCACGCTGACCAGTACGGACAGATCTCCAGAGAGCTCGTCGCACAACGCCGTCTGACTATTTACAGAACCAATTCCAAAACAAGTTTAAGATCCTATGGGTCTTAACTGGTTATTTTGGCATAATGTCTTCATGGCAGGGATACATGCATAGTCTTCCTTTCCTGCCAGCTCTACTAAGATGAAATCTTTGTTTACCCACGCTTCTCAGTGGTTACTGGGATAAACCAAGTTTAAAACACCTCACTTTCAAAGCTTTGCTGGGTACGACTTCAGTCACCGATGAGCACAACATCTACCACGATGCAGAAGACAGGGGTACATTTCTACACCATACATCATTATGCTGTACATTGATAATGTAGTTTGAACGGTTCCATCCACCTTAGCAACTCAGAGTTTTGTTTTAGCAAGATTTAAACATTTTTGCAATTCCACCTGGGAAAAGTAGGTCAAACCAATCTGTGGAATGGTAGAAAATATACACACAGAGGGCAAAACATAGCCAGTGCTAGCCACTGGAAAGAAAGATAGCCTGGGAAAAAAAATCCTGAAGTTTGTGCAGGCTTGGTTGTTAAACATTTTAGTATGTCACTTTATTTCTGTGTCTTCAGGCCTGTAATAATGACTATTTTCTAAAAGACAGATGACCAATCTCCCTTTGCAGAGAGCATTCAGAAGCTCCTCACTAGATGGCACCAGCCATTGCTGCCGCGCGCAGCTCCGACCGCCGCAGGTGCGCCTTTCCAGAGCGTGGTGTAACCTTCCAGAAATCTGATAAGGAGTTCAGGTAGGGTCAAAGCATCTTTGTGTGAGGTCTAAGGCAACAAAAGCAGGTGGTTTCCTGCAAAATGTCTGGCAGTGAGATAGCTGGGAAAGTGCAAATGAAATGGGATGAAATTCATCATGCGACTGAGCAGCATGGCTTCCTGAAGTGCCCGTGTTTCGGTTTTCACCTTGTATTTCGTGTAGTAGAAGGACTTGGTCTTCTAAGAGGAATGAGAAAAACTTATTACTTTATTTCTCCAGTGGATTGCTAAATTTACATTTAATGTCACAGGCCTGTATCTTCTCCAATTTATCTGTAAAATTCTGTTGTGAATCTGTATTTTACTGTAGGGCTGGCACTGGCTTCTGCCACCACATGGTTACCAGCGTTAGGAAGGGATGGACTTCTGTGATCTAACTTGAACATTGATAAGCAAATGAAGCAAACCTTTCTCATGTGCCTGAAGCCGTGTGATATTCAATTCTTAAACACAGAGTAGCACTGAAAGAGTCAGCAGCCTTTACAAAAAAAGTACATAGCTAATGGTTATTTCTATTTTTAATTTATCTTTTGCTACTTCAGAGAATGTTATTTAGCTGAGTTTCACATTCCAGCTCGTTTTCTCAGAAAAAACTTTCCTTCTCATTTGTTAAAAAGTCTTTTTTATTTATACCAAAAAGTAAACAACAACAAAAAAAAATTCACTTTAAGTTAAAAATAACTAAAAAATGAGGCTAGTTCAGCCTAGTGGCATGGTAACAATTTGCTGCTCTTTCAACTACATTGTCTGGACATGCGACATTTTCTCTCAGGACAGCGGCGACCAAATGACATTAACATTAATTCCAGAGCAGTGATTCAGCTTGCAGAAGTTTGGTTTTTTTTTTTAATTAAGGAAGGAATAAACATTAAATCTTCATTAAAAAAGAACTATGAAAGGGTTCTCTTTACCAGAAGCCACAGCCCTTTTCTGTAGTCAGTAAATGAAATAATTTTGTACTGTTTTCTGTTCCCACGGTTTGATCTAATTTGTGATCTTCCAGAAATTTGCTATGTCACCCAAGAAGATAAAACATGCGTAAAAGAAATATACGCTGGAATGTAGGTCAAGCACTCAAAAGAACCAGTTAAAAGTTTCTTCATGTCACAAAATACATAGGACCATATGTCAGAAATGCTTTCTGTGCTTTGCAGAGCTGCTGTAGAAAGAACGATACTGGGACCATGGCAATGGTCTCTCAAAGATAAACATCAGAAAGGGCGAGTCTAGACAAAACCTCATGCGGATTTCCATGCTAAGTCTTCAAAAGATTATTGCGTAGAGGGAAGGAGAAGAGGAAGGAGGAGAAGATGTGGGAAGGAAGTGGTGGGCAGAGGGTAAGGCTGGTTTGGTTTGCAGACTCAGTAAGGGGATAGCTCTGAAAGTCCAAAGCAGCATCTCTGCTGAAGTATGGCTGCACAAAAACACTGGGAAATTTGGGATCAGAATTAAGACATACATTAGTAAATACATCTCTCTAGTGAGCATGCTCTACTGAATTATGTGATAGGACTTGTTAATGACTTGAAAGGCACCAAATTTTTTTCAAGGATTGTATTTATTGAACAGATGTAGACATTGATCTACATGCAGTGTAGTCATCCAAAGCTCCCATCAGGTGCGTGTGACACCTTATGGCATGATATATCCTAATGCACATATTCAAACTAGGTCAAACAAATGCGCCCTGAATGTGCCCATTTTTCTTAACTGTCTATAAAAGGAGCTTAGGTGCCTAGCTCAAATGCTGACCTCTGCATTGCTGCTTTCTAAACTGTGCAAGAAGACAATACCCCAAAAGATCAAGTCCTGGAATTGTGGATTTAGCAGTTAGGATTAAGACTCAAATAAACTTAGGCATGAAAATTATGCTGCATGAAAAAGGAGCTGGATATAAATGCAATAAATTTACTTAAGCTTGGCAGGCAGTATATGCCAGACCTGTTGCTACTGGTGGTGCAAAATAGTAGGATTTCCTTGGAAGTTAGAAATGTTTCAGCATAACAAAGTGATCAGATGGTAATGTTGTGTGCTCAAAAGCATATCCCTTTACTCCAAGTATATCATCTGGCCTCTACCTTGCTTCCTATTTGGCTACTCAGATACAAGGGTTTTTTAGGCTGCTAGGAGCCCCGTAAGTACCGGAGCTTCTATACAGCTTCTTAGCTCAGTTTCTGTCGTCTTTGCTGAGGGCGTAACAAAATTTCTGCCTACATTGGGCTCTGCTAAAATTCTGGCATGGGTCTCTGGCAGGACGTGAGGAGATCATGGGGAAATCCTCAGATCTCAGAAACCTGCAGACCTAGCAGAGCTGAGGCTGGCCTGACACTGTGCAACCGAGACAGATGCTTTAACTGAGAGTACCAACCTAAGACAACTACAAAACCAGAAAAAAACTACTTCTCTTGACATGTGAATATCGAACCTCCGACTTCCAATCAAATACTGTCTTCAAGAAAGAGTTAACTAAAATAACTTAAAGATGTTACTTTGAATCACCTTGAGGTTGAGATCATGAGCTAATGGTGTTTTACAGAACACTAAAATGACATTGATTTACCCTTGCAAAACATTCATTACTATTTAATTAATTGGAGAAGGTTAGTTTGATAGCCAACCAAAAATTCACCAGAGAGGAAAATCATCTTGCCAAATTTGCTCTCACGAGACAAATATCAAGATGATGGGTGTGGAGCAGGAGGAAGCAGGGAACTCCCAGTTACCCTGTGACAGTCGCTGTATCATGCTCATGTAAAAGGGCAGACTTTGGTCACGGTACCTATTAAATGTCTGAGTGAGTGTTTTGAGGGATGGCGAATGCCTCACACGTTTTTTAGCACAATGAATATGCTTTCAAACCAGAAGAAAATTCTGTTTGTTCAACATGGGTTTTGACAGGATTAAAAAAGCCAGACACTTTCCAGGGCACCATACAATGCAGTACAATCCTCCTAATCTGCTAGCATCTACACCAAAATCTTTTTTTTTCATTCTTTCCATTCATTCCATCATTTTATTACCATCATACTATTATATCAACTGCTTTTTATGACTTTTTTGAAATCACAGTTCACACAAAATGCTAAAAACTTGCATAACAGTGGGTCAGATAGCTGTAAGGTTGCTGCTTGGCTAGCTGGGTGCCTTGAGGCAAGACAACAACCAGCACCTGCTCGCGTTAGAACATTCAGTCATGGACCCGAAAGCCGATCCGCCAGCCCAATTGCTTTCAAATGGCATTCGGTGGTGTGTGGGAGTGTTCTCAAGATCCTAAAATTCAGGAAGTTCAACACAGATGTTTTCTGTCAGTAGGCGTTGGAAGCACCAATAGTAACTAACATCTGTTCACTTTTCATATTTGTGAGAACATTTTTTTTCTGTCCAAAACCCATTCACTGTTGAAATTTCCAAATTGTGCAACTGGCCAAAATGTTAACCTCATTAGGCTCCATGAGTTTAAGAGTATGTGAAAATTAAAACCCCTGCAGGAGTTCAGTCTATCATATGCCAATTTTTCCATTCTGTGCTCCTCTTCTTTTTGAACAAAAGCTAACTATTTCTGTGGTGGGAACAGCTATCAAAACTGACTTGATCATGCAAATGTAAGTTACTACTGGCTATTTTAACTGTAGAAAGAATTCAGTCCTCTTACAGAGGCTGTGACTTTTTTAATAAGTTGTGTGCTGAGATACCCTCTCCACATGGGAGCCCAGAATACACGCTCTAGCAGCATGTACAAGGGACTCGGTGCAGACCTTAGACACCCTCACACTCTGGTCCTGGGAGTTTACAGTTTGGGACAGTTTCCGAGTTCCCGGCAAGGCCAGATGATTGGCTCTGAACTGCCAGGAAGGACGGGGGGCTTTAAGGCAGATGTGTGTGGCAATACGAAGAACCATTGTTGATGCAGAATAATAGACATCTTTTTTTTTCCTAACACTTCTGGACAGATGGATCTCAAGAGCAGTGGGGTGCTGTGAGATCATCTGAACGGAGTTTGCACAGTTGTTTTCTCTACAAGATTTGCTAATCTTGATGTTAGTATCAATGCGGATGCTCTAGAAATTTCAGCAGCTGGGACTCTGCTGAAGCCTGCTGTTGAGTCAGCTTACACTGAAGCTAAATGAACCCTAATGCCTTCCAGTGGATGTGGCCTTTAACATCACAAATATTCTAACGCAATCACTTTGACGGTCTTTAAACCGAGCCTGGCTTCACATTGGGTTAGTCTCCAAAACCAACAAGTAGTCTAAATTATCTATGAGAAGTCTTGCCACCTTCACGTAGTAAATACAAATACTGAAAACTGTCAGCAGTTGTCTTTTATATAATACGGTTAAGTTTCCCATCTTTTGTACACACAGATTCACAGAAGATTTTTATAAGTTGGCAGTACTAGATCAAGCTGAAGGATCTAGGGAAGCTAAGTGATTTGAGGAAAGTATTACAGCAACCAATTACTTGGAGAAGTCTCTGTGATCCCACAAGTGTCTTTTTTTTTTTTTCTCCTTGAAATCAGGAACAGAGAGTAAAAATATTTTCCTTTGAATCCTGAAGGAAATAGTTCCGTATCGTCTACCTGAAAAAAATACTCTCTGTTGAATTTAACTTGTGATAACAGTCCTGAAGAGGGTCAAGAGCGGAGTATAAACTTGACCAGGAAGGTATGGTTCTCCAGATCCATTACAAAAGATCTAGTTTTTCTGTTATACTTGGTTTGAGGCAGCAATAATGGGGGCCAAGAGTGCCCACATATCTTCTGCAGATTCCAAAATCTCATCACTCATGGGAAAGGATGTTCTGGAGAACATCATCAGCAGACAGTTCCACAGCTGTTCAAGGTGAAAGCTGATTTATCATTTCAAAAGTTGATTTCAAAAGCTACTGGAAATTTTTTAACTGTGTGGGCTACACAGCTGCTTCAGCAGAGGATTGGGATGAGAATCAGAGCAAACCATTCCATTTGATCCTTTACTCCTTTTCATTCTGCAGATACTGGGGGAATGAAGGCACTATTAAACTGTAATGGCAAGTTGCTTTTACTTGAAGGACACGCCACTAGTTTGACAGGCCTTGGAGAAAATTAAGGTTGTACTCTAACTGAGAGTAAATGCAGGTAACGTGGAGGAAAAGCGAAGCCTTCCAGACAACGAGAAACAGCAGAAGGAGCCTTCGTGTTCTATGGGAATAGCAGAGAGATCGCTAAAGATTTTGTCGTGACTACTCATCTGGGTCCCATCACTGGGGACTGGTTTCAGGCTTCAGCTCGAGGGGAGCATCTTCAGTGTTTCAGATTCTGATTCTGCAGTGCCTCCAAGCTTTGTTAAATTAGTGCATTCTTGGCTAAAACGGTCTGCTTGCAGTATTAGTTGTGTTGAAGAAATCAGTGCTGCGCAGTGATGTGCCGTCTTCATGAACTTACGATAATGTACTTGCAGAAATGCTTCCATCAGCCTAACGGGAGAGGCTGCATTTATTGACAGGGAAATGTGAACTGCTGGTGATGAAAGGTGAGAACAGCACAGTTCACAGGTTAACCATGATCCTGAGCATCTGCTAGGATGCCTCTCCTGCTTCACCTTGTCTGCTACAGGCAAGGATGAAAGGAAGCAAGAGAGAAATTTGAAGCTACTCCTCCTTTCCAAAAAACTAATGCTGGAACACCTGTATCCTAGATTCATAGGTCCCGGATCCTCCAGGTACCTGAAACGACCTCAACTGCCACAGCGAGCATCAGACTCCTGTATTTTTGACAGAGACAGCAACAAATGCACTTCATGTTCATGTGCCTCCTCTGAGTTTTTGACCTCCCTCTTCCCTTTCTCCATGAAAAAATGTTTCAACTTTCACTTTCTTACCTCTTCTGCATCTAGGAGAGCCTATGGCTCTTACCTAGCTTCTGAAAAGGGCCAGTGCTCGCTCTCCTACGCAAGCTAATGCCTATATTTTTTATTGCTTTTTTGTCAAGAGGCAAAAGACATCTGTTATATGAAAGTAAACAAACTCTGACCAATATTGTTACTGAGCACTACAGTGCTCAATACAGACTGTGATAATGTGGATGGCTAAATGAGTCACTACAGCCTAGAGACTGGTAACCCCCAAATTACCTGGACAAGAACCACGACTAACCAAATATTACCCGCTCTAGCTGACTCTGCTTGAGCAGGGGGGGTTGGACTACATGATCTCAAGAGGTCTTTTCTAACCTCAGCCATTCTGTGATTAAGTGAAATATGGCAATACACCTGATGATTAAAATCCTCCTTAAGATCCTGCAATTTAGCTGTTCGCCAGGTCTATTGCTTAGATTTTTTCCTCTCTGTGATGTCTGCAAAGTCTTTCTATGTCTGCGTATTTTCCCTTTAGTTTGCCATCTTCAGATCTCTGTGTATCTAACACAAGCCATAAAGCACTCTATTTTCTTTAAAACAGATAAGAGGAGGGAGTCACTGACATGAGGCGGTAAACTTCCTTACTGTTGAACACTGATAATTACTACGAACTATTCAGGTAAAGTTAGCATTATTAACAAAAGCCAGGATGCAAGTTTATAGCTATCTGCCTGTGGGTACAATAGCTGTGTGCTTGTTGCAAATATATCTGTGTACGTGTGAGGTCTCCCGTACCTTTACCGTTTAGATGGGTGCACTATTTATGAGAAAAGCTAGGCTTCTGGCTCTGCAACACTTTAATAACCTCAGCGAAAACCCTGCCAGACCTGTCACTCTACCAACTCTACTGTTTTATGCAGACCTTGCAGTTCTGAACTAGATTGCAGAACTTTCTGCTGTTGCTTTCCCAGGAAGACACCAGCGAGCCCTCCTGAGAAAAAAATTACTTTTTTCTGAACACAGCCTGATATTTCATTACTTTTTGGCATGAGAAATAACTAAGAGTGCATCTAAAAGGAGAGATTTGAAGAAAGAGTCAGAGAAAGAGAGATGATGGAGATATTCAGCTTCCCCTGAATATTTTTGAGTTCAGGCCTACTTCTCTTCCTACTCCCCCTGCCACCTCCAAACAAGCAAGAAACCCACAACAGAGTTTGGAACAGATATATGAAAAGAAGAATATAAGTGAATTTGCCTTAATAAGGCTGAAAGAATGTTCAGAGGATAAGTTTCCAGTAACAACCACTGTATTAGGAAACAATGAAAACTTACTTCTAGTTATGCTGGTTGGGTCAATGCAACACTAGGGCCATAAATATTAACCCAACTGCAGTGAAGAAAACCAGAAATCTGCCTATTTGCATTTCTTTTTTGGTCTTGATGACTCTCGATCTTATCTATCTAGTTTCTACACATATTAGATACCTTGAGAAGATGGAACTAATTCTAAAAGAATACAGTTTGTTAACCCCATGGGGATTACGCAAGTCAGGAAGAATTTTAATGAAGCACCATAGAGAAAGCATTTGCATTATTAACTATGACAGATTGTGGACAGAAAAAAACAACCTATTTCCTTTCAGCTTTCGATAAAACTATTTGATTCTGAAGAGAAATATGGTTTACTATAATTTCCCAGTTAATTGTAGTTATTTATAAAGGCCTGTCTAGACACGTAGATGTGGATGTCTTAGATTTCAAATCATCACAGAAATTCAAATAATTTTATGTGAAATAGTTATGAGATTTCTGCAGAAGTCCCTCCTAGACTGAACTTTCCCCAACAAATTCAGATCTTAGTATGCAGAAAATCTGATAAAAAAAAGTGAAATGTATTTTGAAAATACAGGAGAAACGTTAAGGAAAATAGATGTTTAACTAAGTAACTTGCTACTTCATTCAAGTCATATCTTAGAGAACTGATGACCTCATTACCCAATCGAGTATCTAATCCTTGACAGTAGAAATCAGTGAAGATTTGAGAAAACAGCTAATGGATGACAGGGCACAACATTCTCCATTGCACTGAGAACACTTCTGTCCTAGACTGCCGCTGACAACATAAATAGTAGAAATAAATAGTTGAAAGTAAAAAAAAACCTGCTGAAAGTAGTTGGATCGAAGTAGGATATGGTGGGGAAAGTGATAGGAAGAGCGAGGAAGACCCTGGAGGAACAGCAGGCTTCACCAGTGTGGGGAAGGCAGGGATACCCGCAAGATTCCCTCCTCCAAATGCTATTACTGGGAGGGTGTTCGCTTAACTGTTTCTTTCTAGTCTTTTCTGGTCCATGCTATTTATAAAGCACATGCATTACCTTCCTTCATATATAAGATAGGGCTATTAATTGGTATGTTTTTAAGGAATACGGCTTTCAACTTAGAAAGAGAAACAGACACTAAATCCTACCCTGACAGTATGTGGGGACCACTTCATTCACTATGGAGGAACAAATTCGTAACATTAAGGAACCAGAAGTTGTTTTAGGAAAAAAAAAAAAACCAAACTGGGGCAGGAGATGCTCCATGAAGTCATGCCGAGGGACATCATCAGCATTTCTAAAGCCTTGGCAGCCACGTGTCAGCCATTAATCCTATTTAGAGATGTTAGAAATGGTATGTCTGAGGTGGAAGGCAGCTGGGAAGAGATGTGAAGCTACACATAAACCACTGGGAGGAAAACTGATAGAGACAGACTTGATGCCTGAACACGATGCTGTTCAAGCACACACCTCCATCTCCCACAATGACAATGCTGCTTTTGAACCATGCTTTGGCTATCGAAAAACACAGACTTCTGGTGGAGCATTCATGGGATAAAACAGGGAACCTACTGGAAACAAAATTAATTATAGATAGCCTTTTTACTTTGTTTTTGCTTTTTTCTGCACTCTCTCTAGACTAACAATAGTCAAACAGTAACTAAACTGTAACTATTTTATTAAAGAACAGATTACTATAGAATTTACTTTTACTGTAATGTTTGCCTGATATTAAAGAGTGATTGTAGAATAAACAGGCAAAAGTACAGCCTTCTCATTCCTTGGCGATTAAGTGCGTGCAGGTACTGATGCTGGCTTGAGACTGGTCCGCACTGAGCTAACAGCAGCATCGCTCCTGTGCAGAGAGCTGAAGATGGGAAGCACCCATCGAGGAGAACACTTCCCTCCAGGCAATGCCCAGCATCTCCTCATGCTCACCTCTGAAGTCCACAGGGAGTCCTCTTCCACCCTTTGCAGAAACCTGCGTGGGTATCACAATCCCTATCTCACATCAAGAGAGCTGCAGGTCTCAGACAAGACTTTCTGAACTGAGGTGAATTTCTGTGAGATTGATGTTTGCCAATTATTTTTATTAGACTGCTTCAGCATCAGCAGCAATCCTTCAACACAGAGAAAAACAGGACTTGTTTTACTTATGGAGAAACCTAAGGAAGAGGCTTGGAAGAACATTTCAGAAGATAGTTTTTGTGCAGCCATTAACAACTTCATAGAAGAAATGCAAAAGATATGTGTTGAGATAATAATACACAGCGACAAAAATGTAAACATGAAGGCCAGGCTGTGACTTAATTTAAGCCTTGTTCAGTCACATGCTAGCCAAAGCATGCTTCTACCCTCATAATTAAAAAAAACATCCAGAAATTTAAAGCAACAGAAGCCACACATTGGTGGGACTTCTTGCACCGCCCCAAAGACATGTAGTGAAAAAAATCAGTTAAATCTAAGTGATTAAATAGAATTATGCAGCATCCACTTAAAATGCTTTTACATTATTAATCACTTCTTTTCCCAAATCTAATGGAACATGTATGTGTTCAGTAAAATGCATCAGTATCATTTCCAGATTTAAAAAACTGATGACACAGATCATCTTAAATTTTGGGAAATGAGTTAAAAAAAATTATGGAAAAGACTAGATTCTAGCTGTAATCAACATGCCTTGTTCCACAGCAGGTGCATTAGATGGTGGGGATTGAAGGACAATGCTCTAGGCAGACACAACTGTCAAAAGGGCACCTTGCAGGCCATTTTGAGTGGACACAAGTCAAAGAAATCTGAGAATTACTCCAGCATGTCCTCATAGCAAAGCTGACCAGCAGCAACCTACAGTCCATGGGTACCCAAGAAGCCACTGAATGGACTAAGTGAGACTTGAAAAATGGGCATTTCATGACCTTCCAGATATGGCCCCAAATATGCCGATCTTTTCAGGTAACTTTAATACTGTATTAGGCATTCCTGGTGGGGCTGCTGCCCTAGAAGTCAGAAAGCCACTGGTTACACCTCACTGCCCTGTTACTTCAGCCTAAAAAATGCAAAGTATGAGTTACTTCTGGTTAAATCAAACCCATGCTAATTTCTTAGCCGAAGCTCATCAGTTCCTTTTAGGGAGAGACGGGTGCTGTGCAGAGCTGCTGCTCTCCTCGCTGCCCTTCCTAAGGACCACAGGAATCCAACAGGACAGTAAAACTCTAAAAGGGAGACCAGTGATTTCTGGTGGTGCCTATTCAACGGGACTGCGCAAACAAAGTTGCCCCAGACTGTTAGCTGCTTCTTACAGCATCTGCCAGAAAAGTTTCTTCAGCTTTCTTTGGGAGGCAGAAACAAGGCATGCAACACTGCCATCTCTGTACCACCTTCTTCTGAGTGGCTTTCCTTTTGGGACAGTTGAGGGAAGGGGTGAACACTGGAGATCTTCCTTCATGGGGGCTGTTGATCTGCCTTGCCTAAGGGAGTCTTTGGTGCCACTCTACACTATCAGGTCTTCCTTCCATTGGTCTTCATGTGGACTGAGACGAATGGGGTAGCAGCCAGTACTTGTACACCTACGATCCTGGTCAGTGCTGCCCATCTTCCTCGAGTAAAGAAGGCTTTCCATCTCCATGCTATTGATCTACGATAGGCTCTACAAACATCAAAAAATGAACAGCTCACATGCAGTACTCAGTTTTCTTTACAAAGTTATGTAAAATTCACGTAACAACTGGAGAGATTAATTTTAATCCCCTGTGTGAAGACCACGACACTAAAAATGAGCATAAATACTATGAAAAATGAATGTCCCAAGGCCACTTACTATCACAAGCATGAAATACAGAGCTCCTTGTTTAAGTTCTCCTATACCATTCCAGTCTATTCCCTCCTCATTATCTCCACAGAAAGAGTATTCATTCATGATAAGTTGGTTTGATTAGTTCAGATAATTTTCCATTGCTGTTCACATGCTCTGCTCTGCCTCCTGCAAAATTGCTTACAAGCTGCAGTCACGGCAAAGAGCTTTTGAGTAACTCTCATGAACTTGCTCCAAAATTTGTCTGCGCTGCCCAGTGCCTAAACCCACCAAAATAATAATCATATGTTTGTATGTGGTCCTATTAGTTAAATATTTGGAGCTATAGCTGGAGAAATAGGGATTAGAACTTTTGCTAGTAATTATAATCAGATGCCTGCAACAATCACTGCGGTTTTGCCTGATCTTTCAGTTGTTGCTCAGACAGACTATCCACAACATGAGCGGGAAATTCCCGTGAGAAAAGATTCTGGAAATGAGGTCCAAATGGTGCACTCTATTGGTTTGAATGGAGAAAATAAGCGGGTTTTTGGTCAGCTTATTTTGATTATGGGGTAGCCAGAATAAACTGAATATACGCCAATAAATGACATACCTTCTATCATTGAAATGTACTCATCTTTGCATTATTATATATTTATACAGTTAGAAAATTGTGATCAGAAAAAATTTACTGGCAACCGATACACACATACTAAATATTTTTATCCACATTTTATTGGTAAACAATTTTCTAACACATTTGTAAGTAAATAGACTGTAAAACATATCTCTAGACAAATATCAATGTAGATGGATAAACAGTCTGAGAGAGGAGGTTTCAAAAAGATCTCAAGCTGTTGTGTAATATTAACAGGAATACAGTGTGCTCTCAGCAGCACTACTTGGAGCGAAATGTTATGCCCATGGATGGTAAAGCAATGAATAAGCTGCAGTTAGTCCTGGTTGTGAGATGCTGTGTTTGAAGGCTGGACATAAATGCCAAAAAAATCTGTACAATTAAGTGCTACTAGTCCTACAGATCCCAAGGAGGCCATATAAAAGCTTATCACCCGTCTTGCTCTGAGAAACCAAAGTGAAACACAAGCTCAACCACTGCGTACTCACAGCTTTTCTAGATCTGCGGGGCTAAACAAAGCTGGGAACATAAGGCCACACAAGCCACCCATTCTGAGGGCAGCCCAAAGAGAGCTTAGCACTGGACTTAAAACCAGAGCTGTTTAGGATTATTTTGCTGAATGTTTTCTTATCAGAAAACACCAATCTGTCAGAAAGGATTCTTTGAATAGATCTGTTTATAAGACATTGGAGGGGGAAAATAGGACAGAATTCCCAATTCCGAAATGGGAGTTTTGGTCAAAGTACGAGAAGGTGCCAACTCTTGTGCCAGCGAGTGGCTACAGCACTCACAGGAGACGTGGGAAGCTCAGGTTCAAGCCTAGAGCACAGCTGCATTGCCATGTCTGTATTTCCTTTTCTAGATGTGGTTTTCCATCTCAGTCCTTTAAAAAAAAATTCTCAGTTTTGCCTTATTTAGGAATAAAATACTGCAAGTCCTGAAAATATTTCAGGTCAGCAAAACTGGCTCTGTTAACATTTGTTCTGCCATACACTAGCCAAGAGCAGTCTCCTCACTTTTATGCTGGAGGACAGCATGTTTGGATTTTGCTGTCTCCTGCCTTTTACACCTGCTATGCTGTGAATGGAGTCAATGTCACCAGGCTGGCTCTCCTGGCCTTATTCCAGCCTAAGATTTCCTTATGCTGGAGGGAACCCCTTCAGCTGCTTTTACGGAGCAGCTTTAATTCCCCTTCCCTCTGCTGCAGTTTTCCAAAAGAGGATTGAGCAGAAATTTAGTCTTCCTTATTTTTCATCTTCTTCCCAACAGTGTAGCTTCTGACTAATATGGCTTTGATAACTGTGAAGGAGCTAACAGCTTGCGCACTCATCTTAATTAAATGGGCCTTTATTGTCATTTAACTCATTTTTCCTAATCTTCATGTGAACTGAAATGCAAGTGTACACACTGCAAATCAGAACTCAGGCTTAGATGTATTTATTTCTGAAAGAATTAGTGAAAAAGGAAAGGGTATTCAAGAGGTAGTACAGACTGAATACAGTGCTGGAGTAGGACATTCACTGGCTTGCAGCAGCGGATGCAGAAAAGGTTCCCATTGCAAAGAGAGATTTATGGTGGAAGTCTGCTAGAACAAGGTTCTTTCGGGGTCAACTTCTGGCCATTTACAGTTTCTTTATGTTAAAAACTATGATTCATAGATTTCTTTGCCTTTCACTATTAGATTTTCTTAATTTGGGATTATTTTAGCTTTCAGTACACAGGCATTACTGCTATTTAAACAGTAAGCATGTTGCAATAAACTCTATTGCCTTGCCATCTCTGATGAACTCCACTGAGTTCAATTACACCACTCCAGTACTAGACCAGTGCAGCTGAACTGGGAACAAATTTGGGTCTAACATCTAACAGATGTGCGATGGGAAAATTTCCAACGTCTCTCCTTTTTTTCTTAGAAAGCACTTTTGAGTAAAAGCTAGTTTAACTCTAGTTTCTCATAGCTCAGAATCTCTCACAATAACAAGCTTTAGGAATAGCATGGGAATGAAAGAAACCACACTAATATATTAAAAAAGAGGGAATAACAGCTCTGCTTAAAATACAAACTATTTCACACACTTATTCCTATCCATATTATATAGAATCCTTCCGCTGAAAGCATTCCAAGAATGTGCCATTTACCATTAAATCAATGAAGTCAAAGAGCATGGGAATGTACTCTGAGATCCCAGAAGAATCCATCCAGATTGCGCTATCAACAACCTGCAATGTAGTGCAAGGTTGAGAGCAACCCTGATACTTTGTCCAAAAGCTGGGTGATTATTTTTTTGCAAGCCTCAAATGCACACACTTAAAGAGTACCATTTGTGACTGTTTGTCTCAGGAAAGTTAAGCAAAGTTGGAAAACAATACTTTCTTAATTAACAAATGTTATTTTCTCTCAATCTATATGCAAATGTTTATTGCAAACAAATTGTATGTGAGCTGTTCTAAAACAAGCCCCTAAAAATAAGTAACTGAAGCTTACTCCAATACACGGCAGAAGCAGGAATTTTGCTGAGTTACTACATGCTCAGCTTTTTCACCCCATGCCTCGTCTAATGTTAGGACCCCAGCTTCTGAGATAAATACGATTCTTGTATAAACACATTCTTTCCAACAATATTCATCTGGCTCATTGCGTCTAAGAGAGTATGAAACGTTACAGAGCTCTCAGCACTTCATTCTCTCTCATTCAGCAAGCAAAAATAAATCTTTGCTTTTTCTGCTGGTATATAATATGCAGTGCCAGGAGCTGCAAAATCCTTCCCTTTTCTAGTAGCGTCTAGCGCACTCAAGAACTCGTCATGAGCCACAGCCGTGAAGAAATGTTAAACAAAGTTGCTACTGCATAATCACCTCCTCCTACACGAGCTATTGTGATAGGTTTAATATTCAGCTGCACTTAAATATCATTGTTGAAATTAATGTGGCATCATAGCCGACCGCTTGCGTAGTTTTATTTAGAGTGGCGTCAGCATCCCTGCAGAGCAATCCAGCTAGGCTATTTAAAACACATCTCAACAAGGCAAGAAATCAGATTTTTCACATTGAATGCCCTGGAACTTTCACAGGGGAGTGGGGAGGTCTCGACTGCTCTTGGTCTTCCAAAGAAGAAGTCCTTATACATGCAGGACAGAATTTCGCTCCATTTCAGTTTGGGCTACATTTAAAGAGAAGGACCCAGCACAGCTTCCCAGCTCCTGGATTCAGATGCTTATCCCACCCATTTCCTTACTGTATATCAGGATAAGACACACGTGCTCCTTGCCTCCTTCTTCCCCTTCCTCTGCCCCACACTCTACTGGAAGAGCAGGAAGCTCATGAAGATGGAGAAATAGAACTCGTAAGGGCACCAGCACTGCAGGGCTGGCTGCAAGAGGACCTGCAGCACACTTCAACTTAGACACCACTCTAACGAAACAGCTGGTACCAGTTACATGGAGGCAACAAGCAGAAATTAAGAACACTACCATGATTTCATAGCTAGGATACCCCACTAACACTGCAGATCTGAGCAGTTTCATTCTCAGCTCCATCATGGCTTCCCTTCCTAACGCTGGCAAAGCTCTTACAGCTGGATCAGTAGAGAACACCTCCCTTCTTCAAGTCTCTGTGGCTTCAACAGGCAGCATGTTCTGTAGTGGCAGAACTGGATCTTTTTCTCATTATTTGCACCACTTTAGTGAGTAAAGCCCTCTTTTCAGATTAGGACCAAATTCCTGTGTGAATGACAGTAGAATAGCTCTAACTCAGTCTGTCATACTAATTTGGAACTGTTCGTTAAAGAAGTCCGTGTTTACCTTCTGTTTATTTCATATTACAAAGAAGAAAGAAGAAAACTTCCCTAAAATTATTTGCGTGAATTTTCTTCACAGTAAACTCATACTAATTGCGAGAGTGATTTGTTCAGTAAAAGCATGAGTAAGCAGTCTTGCACGCACACACGCACGTGGAAAGCTCTTCATGCCTAGCATGCAGGTGTCCATTTTTGTGGAGGAGGGGAACCACAGTTCTTTCACATTTGCTCATCATCCTTACTGCGTGCCTGCTGAGCTCCACTCTCTGGAGGTCCACCTCCGGGGAGAGAAGGGGAGAGAAATGTGATATGGGCAGCTTTCTATATTTAGATCTGAAAACAACTGAGGAGCCCGATGTCGGCTGCGCTGAGCAGCTTTTCTGTCTATTGCCAAGTCTACAGCAGCCTTGAAAATTCATGCTCTGCATAGCAAAGGGCCATGCTTCTTTATCAATTACGAGTCGGCCTCTACTCCATTGGCATTTGTAGAGCACATCAGTAATACCGAGCCAAGACAGTGTACAGATGAAAACCAGAACCTGATCCACCAACGCATCCTTTTCAGACCTACATTGCTCCAACCGTAATACAGCGCTTTGCACAAAACCAAGGCTATTTTTTTCTCTTTAGTAAGAATAATGTACTTTTATGGCTGAGATCTCCATCAGTGTATGCTTCTGACACAGGGAACTAAAAAAAAATCTTTTCCTGTTTCTTTGTCTGTGTATAACGACATGTGCCAAAAGGAAGTATGTTTGGACATTATTAGGCAGCTTGCTGAGAAACTATCTTAAATGTGAGGTTTCTTCTTTCCTACTAGCCATTATGATTCCTTATCTCAAGCATTCAAACTATTCACTAATTAGTCTCTCTTCTGTTGTTTTTTTGCTCTTTTTGTTGTTTTACAAAGTAGTTGCTATGAAAATAATAATAACCTGTGGACATGAACATTTTGGTCCATTTTTTTTTTGATATTGAAAGGCCCTATTTTTATTGAGTAGAAATGTTAATGTATCTCTGGGAATATCCTTGTAGAAAGCAGGCTGAATTTTGTTGTGAGACTGAAAAGCTGGTGAAATAAAAAGACTGAGTCAGTCTTTTTGTGACTAATTGCTACCGGGAGTTATTACTAAAGCCTGATCCATACCATTGAAATGAGCAGAAAATAGACCCCCGTCTATTTTACATTACATAAGATATATAAGGCATAAAGGCTTCAATTATTCTTCATTGCAAGATTAGTTTCCATTTATCTGTTATCTTGCTCTAGCCCTAAGGAAAACTCAAACATACTCAAACATGCTTGGCCATACATTGACATATTTAGGGCGCTTTTCAGACATGTCATGCCCACAAAGTTGCCAATGTGACTAAAAGCAGAGGGAAAAAAAAGTGTGAAGTGTATATGGGAAGAAGAACTTTTGACAAGAGTTGTGCAGCATTTTGCCCTAGCTGCCGCTAGCATTGCTCCGCTAATGCACAGCTGAAATTCACAACTAAAACATGGAGATGGAATGGTTGATTCTTTTGAAAAAAGGTAGATGGTATCAAAACCAACTTGTAAAATCTTCCAACAGAAACATCTTTCCATCTGCTGCTATAGTTTCTTTATCCTGAAATTGTTCTGTGGAATTTCCTGTTTACTCTCAAACTCCTAATTTATAGATCACATCCTTCAACACCAATGGAAGAGTTTATGCAATTCCCATTCACTGAATTCCTTCATTATGCTCTTTTAGAACAAACTGGATTATTATCTTAATGTGTGTAAGTTCAAGAGGTTTAGCATTTCTTTGTAACGAATATTTCTACAAATTTCAATTTAATTGCAAGTTTGAGCCTCTTACTGACAATTGCCTAATTAAAAAAGAAAATTAAATTCAAACCACTGGAGTAAAATCTACAGTGTATCTTACGGTGACACTACCATTAGTTTTGAATTTCCTCATTTTACTGGTGCTTCCAGTATGTATTAGTTCTATCTGAAACACCAACAAAATATGACGTCTCCTATTCCGTTACCTTCTTAAGAAATCCTTCTCCTCATCGCTTTCATGTCTGATCTCAAAGTACGGGATCAGCCTGGAGCAGACCCTCCAGTGTCGACAGCTGGAAGAGCTATAGGTGACCAACTCGGAAGGGAGAAGTTTGCGAATACCTGCGTAAGGAATTTCCCTTTCACGGAGTCGGTAGGATAGGCAGCCGTTCTGTGGGCAAGCTGTGGGGCTCACCCCTGGCTATACAGATGCTTCTCGAGCAGCAGAGACGAGGATCCGGCTCTTCTAACTCCCTCCCTTTTCCTCCAGCCACACTTCCTTTACAGAAAGGTCTCTAGCAAAGGACAGGCACGGAAATCCAGCCTGTGCTGTCCTTCCTAGGCAGTATTTAAGGAGGAGGATGGATGAATCACTCTTTCCATCTCACAGGAGCACGCACTTCCATCCTCAGCTCATCCAGTGCCGGCAGCCTTCCTGAGGCCTGGAAAAATGGAGGAAGAGAACCCCGGATCACGGTGCACACCACCGTTCCTCTCTCTGTCACTCAGGAACCCTTGCAAAATCCACTCCTAGAATGGCTTTGGAAAATTGTGATTCAGTTTATTTACCAAGCTAAGATTTGTATCGGTAAGTCCTCACTGCATTTTTAAGTGGTTTGTTGAAAATCTTCCAAAGGTTGACTTGGGATCCAGAATCGTTTTAGCTTAGCAGAAACATCTTTTAATCAAGTATGTAAGAAGCAAAGGCCATTTGTTGCTGACTGGCCAACCTCAAGATGTGACTAAATAATCCTCAGGCCCCTTCACTCCGACCCCTCTGCCTTCTCCCCTGGAGTAACGTGGGAGGAAAGGTCCCGTCGTTCCCCCACCGACACCACTGAGAGAGGGCTGGGTGCTCAGTACCCACGGCAAGAGAGGCTGAGACGGCACTGAGCCCTCTAATTACAGCACGCTGGCTGCCCACGGTGAGTGCGCTGGGCTTTGTCATACCTCGTAGCCTAACCTGGCCCTCAGACAAAAAAAACATTACACTGTCAATACCCCAGTTCCCTCCGTTTCCAGCAACTTTATTCAAACAGGGAGAGGAACACAAACACGAAAACTTCTGCTCCGTGACAGCTTACCGAGGATCATGTCCACCACGTAAACATTTACACAGAATGCACTTAAGTTACCTTCCCCTTGTGCAACCCTGAGCCCTGCTGCATTTGGACCGCTTTCCTCTACTGCCCAGCTCACTGTTCCCTCCTGCTCCCGCTGCTCATCTCCTCTTCTGGCCTTAATCCCAGCCATCTGCTGCCGGTTCCTAGGCAAATCACATCCACAACCTTCCTCCTTCTTTCTCCTTAACCGTCCACTCCCACACCCTCCTGAAATCTCTCCACCAAATAGCCACTTGGCAAGAAGAGCATCTCCAGGTTCATCAGGTGCACATTCCTGAAGAGAAAAGCACCAGCTAAAAGAGAAGGGTGGGGTTGGCATGGGGATAGCCAGGGAGAAAAAGAAAAACAAAGAGGCAATGAAAGCAGCGTAGGACAGCGCTATACAGACTTGGGAGATGCCTTGCCTGGATGGCCAGCCGGGGTTTGGTGAACCTTAGAGTGAATAAAACACCCTGCCTTACTTCTACTCTAAAACCTCGTCTTAAAAGAGAGGAAGAATGAAAACAGCAACAAAAGAAGTGGCTGGAGTACTTTGATAAAATTTTTACAGGCTGTAAGATGCTCTAAAATCTGTCACTGAAAACCAGCCAGAACTACAAAGAGCTAATTTGAGGGCTTGCATTTTTTGTTTCAGCAGAAGAAAGTACAAAACAGACCGAAATCAAAACACAGCTAATTTTCAGGAGACACTGGGTGGTAAGAAGCAGTTGTGTTTTGTAAGAATAAACCATCAAGAAAAAGAATGCGTCCTACTTTGATTTTTTTTTCTAAACATGGATTTGAGGTCGATAAAGGCAAATGAGCTCACCTCCCAGTAGAGATAAAATTCCACTCATACAACTGATTAGCTAAAAGACAGTCCTCATCATACAAAAACTATTCCAATCAACCCCCCCTCCCAAAACCATCCCACAACCCCCCCAACACCACCCACAGTTCTCAGTGCGTTGGAAAAGTAGCTGCTGACAAATGCGAGAGCTGTCCGTCTACCAAGTTTTCCAAGTGTTATGTTTTGGCTATTTATTGGCATCGTTACATTGAAAATGAACTTCTCACTCACTGATATGTTCCAGCAAAATTTTGACCTAAGCAAAGCGTGCCCAGTCATTTTGGCCAATTGGCAGGGGTTCATTAAGAACCCTGTTATTTTTACTTTGTTTTGACTGGCTTTGAAAAGACAGTCCTAAACAGGCTTTTCTCACTTTATGGAATCTAAGGGAGTCGAGGAGGTATCATACTGCATGTATAGAAACTACCATGGGTTCACGCAGTGCTGTGCAATTACAGGCTGCCACTTACACATTAATACCTCCTCACTCTGATTTACTACCCAGCTATGAAAACAAGATGTACAGTTGTGCAAGCATTCCTTCCAAACTTTGATAAAGGAAATTATATTAAAACCCAAAGGGGTATACACAGATTTCCACAACTCCTGGTGAATGTCACATTCTTCTCATGCTCCCCACCTCTTACCAACTAGAGACTGCAGTTTCTGGCACTTTCCTAGAAACATTCAGAGCCTCCTGGATGGTGTGAGGTTCTGACTGGGGACAGAAGAAACCTTCTAGCAACAGGGGAAGAGAATTGTCACACTGACTGACAATCCTTATGGTATGTGTTGCAGAGATAGTCGTATAGGCCATGGAATATTTCTCCAACTCCTCAGACTTAAATCCTTTAGGTATAGCTCCCATTAACAGGAGTTACTTGGCAATAAAAGTTGCACTAAGTATTGAACTGCAATATTCAGACACATACACATTTGTCCAACACCAGATTCAAACCTGAAGAGATGCCACAGTAACAACATAATCCAAGATGGAAACAACAATTGTCTCATCTAATGACATTTCTTGCTTCTGAGATTTTGAACACTGTAGACAGGCATATATACCCCGTAAGACACATGAAGTAATCCCTATGCTCTTCTCAGTATTGGTAAGGTCTTGGCCAGATAGTCTAAGTTCAGTTCTGGACACTGCATGTCAGAAGTCAAGAGGAAAACAATAAAGAATGAGCAGTAATACAAGAAACTTTACCTAGAAGTAATAAATGAATGAGTCAGCTCCCCCTGGACTGCAGTAGCAAAGACTAAGTGGGGCATAATCGCAGAGGTACCAATACGTGCACTTCATACATGTTGACAAGCTTGCTGGGGAAGACTGTGGAGTCTCCATCATTGGAGGTCTTCAAGAGAAAGTTAGACCTATCTCTGTTGGCAACAGTAGCAGAAATGGCACACCTTACAGTATACTAGGACATAAACAAGAAGAAAAGCCATGACAAAAGTAGTAAATGCTTATTAGTTGTACCACCTACAGAGTCTCAAAGATCAAGGCCTCCATGTGAGAGGCACTCTACATGCACATTGAAAAACAGTCTAGAGAGCTTTCACTGTAAATAAATAAGAGGGCCGAAGGAGGGAATTGTTGATATTTTCTTTACTGAGGTTAAGAAGCTCAGCCACAGTGGTATTAGCCAAAAGATAAGAACCTAGTTTCCAAAAATACTCTCTACCCAACCCTGGCTCCAAGTTCCCCAAGAAACCCTCAACTCCCAGTTAGTTACTTCTCAGTAAGTAAGTATGATGACCAAAAATCAGCACACAATGGACATAACTTATTGTTGAACACGTTAAAAAATCCATTTTACTTGGGTAACTAAAGAGAACTGAGCTCTTGGGAGATTCACCTTATATGACTTCCCTTCCAATAGACCAGGACCCTGTGGCTAAGCCAAGAAGGGAAGCAACATTTCCTGAGAGCCAAGGCTACAAGCAGGACAGCTTGCCTGGAGGTTGCAGCAACTCCTGCACGTCATTTCTGCTCATGCACTGGCTGTGGGCACAAATCAGACACTCATGCAATAATTACTGAACTATTAGAAGTACATACAGCTGGGCTGAAATCAGTGCTGATGCACGGCTGTAGGGTGAATTGTGAGCTATAGGATTAGCTGCGGCTTCATGAGCTGGCTGCCAATCCACCTCAGGAACAGGGACAACTTAATATAGTATATATGAAGGAAATGCTTTTTGCTTCCATTTTTTGATAGTAACTTCTCGCATACTCCCATGTTATGCAAAGCTGATACTGAGGTTCTCTACTGACAAACAATATGTGTATTGAATTATCTTGTGTCCCAACAGGCCTGGGAGCCCCAGAATGGCAAAAAGTGCCCTTCTGGTAATTAAAAAGGAGTACTTACATGTTGTCTAAAGACAATACAGAAATCTAATCTCTTTGGGGGAAAAGACCTATTTTGAAAACAATGTTTCCGATTTGGTTTGCTTGCTGGGCATAGATCACTAAAAGGTGAACTGGTACACTGTAGTAATGCCCGATTTCAGCCTGTGTATTCTTCATTTACACAGTTTATTGAAAAGGTTAAAATTGCTCGATGTTAGTAAAGTCTGCCTCTTTTGTTCATGATGACAAATACAATCATTGACAAGACTGACAAGAATGGAAAATGAGACTTAGTGGAGACCATGGGTGAGATGCCCAGCTGATATGAACTGGGCATTTTCTTCTTGAAGCTGATGCTGATATTCAGTAATTGTTCTGTAAGAAGATGTGACAGATACTTTTTCCTGTTATCTACTGACATCAGTGAAGCTTTGGAAGAAATATGTGTGGACAAAGGAATGGGAATGGAAGTGAAACTACCTACAGGGTGTCTGACTACAACTGGTCCAAAAAGAGGAAGACATGGCAGATCAGAGAGTATTATTATTCTTTCCCCACCACAGACCTTCACTGGTTTCTCCCTAGACCACAGGGAAACTACCAACAGTCAACTGTGCACCTCCCAAGACTCCTATCAAGATCCTGAGTGGATGTCAGTAGCCCTTAAGTTTTGTGGCTGGCTCGTGGTTCAGGAGTGTATTCAGCAGAGGTGAAGGTGGGCTCCACAGCAAAGGTTCCATGCACAAGTTCTATAGAGTTGACCTGAGTTTGGGGACTTTTCACTTAAGAAGTCAGAGGGGACAGTTTTAGCCTACGAGAGGAGCATGAGCTCAAGCCCAAAGTACCAGGGAACTTTTTGTTTTCACTCTTTTTCTCAGTATAACTTCTTGTTCAGCAGCACTACACTGTGCACCCTAAAATCTGGAGAAAATCTGCCCTACTTTTGACCTGGGAGACTATAAATAAATGTAGACAAAACACAGACAATAGCAGACGACTGCATATTTTTACATATATTACATGAAATTATAGCAATATTCTTCTTCACAGAAGTTATTTGTTCCCTTAAGCTCTTGATCACTTTGTGCTTAGTGAAAATGGTTGTGCGTGTGGCACTTCAACGTAATGACACAATCTGTAAGTACAATAGCCTTAGTTTAAATAATGCTCCCTCACAAAGTTTTGGGCACACAACTAAGGAGTTAAGTAGTTTCCATGTTTGTTTTTCCTGGATCCTGTTCTGAGACTATCTTCCATAGCTGGAAAAGGTCAACATCCTACCATTAATACAACATTATTCCCACAAGTTTCTGCAACAAAAAAAAGTTTTCATAAACAAAAGCCATTTTTTTAATGTGGTGCATCAAGAGCCATGTTTACTTGTGCTGTTATTTTGCCAGTACCTTATGGTTTAGAAAAGATAAGACTATTAACGGAATTTAAAATACATATTTTTTGATCTTATTCCACATTGAGAGTGAAAGAAAATGTTGCTAAACTGTCCTCCCAACTTCCTCTCTTGAGAGGTCAGACAACTTGGCAATCTATCACTTCTGGGAAAAAAAAAAAGTATACATGTGTATATTTGAAGGAGCCATGACATGTAAAAAAATTATATACAATCATTCAAATTTTTCTGACCTTTGCTCTGAAAATAATGTTCTGACATTAAGAAACCAGTTCGAAGTATTTTATAGTTACTACAGTAAAGCCCTACAAATCTTCTCACAATCAAAATGCTCAGAGGAATTTCTCTACTTGGACTTTTAACTCACTTTGTTCCTATGCACTGGTTGGCAAACACAGTTCATCTGGGAAAGTGCATACATACATCTATAGTCTTTCCATTTCTCAGCTTTGTGCAACACTTCAACAGAGTGTTCACGAAAGCAGTACCAAAATACTTGCATGACATCTGGCTAAAACTGTAAAAGGACAAAATATTGAAAAGTGGG
Organism: Pandion haliaetus; assembly: GCA_013401275.1. Lineage (NCBI taxonomy): Eukaryota > Metazoa > Chordata > Aves > Accipitriformes > Pandionidae > Pandion > Pandion haliaetus. The sequence goes on along the minus strand of VYZV01020085.1, from coordinate 31,142 downwards.
TTTTTTTTCTTCACGTATAGTTTTCAACTGCGGCACCTGTTTGTTCATTTGTTCACAAGGCGTATGATTCACATCCTTTCTCTCCAGAGAAACAAATGCACAAAACTGGTGTGTACTATCCAGAACATGGACCCCGCTACTTCTTCCCTTTAATCTTTCAAATCTAATGTGCAAAGAATGTATTGGAGCGGTGGTATCTGAAAAAGGTGCGATGCATGGAATTACGTAGGTGATAATCTTGAACTCCAAAAACCATAAATTGTTATTACCTGTCAGTCTAACTGATCTGTCTCTTCTCCTTAGCTCGCCTTCCAGAAAACAATCAGTGAGCTGGGACACGCTGTCAGTTAGCAGTTTTAGATGAGAAAAACTCCTGTAAGTTTTCTAACATGAGGGTAAACATGGAAATCTGAAGAGCCGAGGCACTCTCTAACCCTCCTGCACTGCCCACGCCATCTGTTGGTGCTGGGCCATGGTACAGGTCTGCCCTGGTCTCTGGGTGCATCTCCTTGGGGACCTCATTCTTTGAAGGACTCTTTTCCCTCCCCGTGCTCCGTTAAGGAAAAGGATTTTGTGTCAGGGAAGCAACTTTTGACCTTTGTCTGAAACTTGGGTGAGTTACAAACCTTTGTAAAGTTGCATACACTCAGCAAAGCTTTTTACTTCCAGCGGTTGAAACACGGGAAGATCCCGTTGCTTCGGAGCGTGCCCAATCCCTCAGCTCCGTGGCAGGAGCGGGCTCTGCAGAGATGGAGCATCCCATGCGGCCGGGTCTGTGGCGTGCCCCCGGCCATCACTTGCGTGGAGCCGTGTCAGCCTTACGGAGGCCTTGGGTGGGTGCCCACCCCAAAGCTGAGGAGCTTCAGGAGAATCACTCCTACAGCTCCTCTTCCAAACCAGCCCGGGATAGATACAAAAGTGGAGAGCAGGTTTCCTGTCCCTCCTCAGTCAGCACTCGGGCAGCGTGAAGCACGCCCAGGGAGACGGCAGGCTGGATGCAGAGGTCAGTGTAGGCTGCCAGCTGGAGACGTCTGAGAAACCAGAAGCAAGGTTGTGAAATGATCGGTGATGGGAATCAGAGAGGAAAGATGGGTCCTGGTGGCGCAGGGAGATGGGCATTCAGAGTACCAGCACAAGAAAGGGCTGATTTTTTTGAAGGAAAAAAAAAAAAAAAAAAAAAGAAAAGAAGAAGTTGGGCAACTGGTGAAAGAGGGACTTTATGGTCAAATGGGGGTGCAGATGGCTGTAGTGTAAGTACAGAATAATGCATAAAGGGAGTAACAGTTGGAATAGTTGTAATTTTAAACATTTTTTTATACACGGTTCTGGATTACGCAAGAGATGTATTACACAGGATTAATGACTGACGAGGTCAGGGTTTTGTACCTGAATTTGTGTTTCCAAGAGCTATCCAGCAGTACCAGGGTGCTGCTGACTGCCCCCTCTTCTGAGGAAAACGCGGAGAGCAGGTGAGGATGAGGTGGTGACTGGCACCTTAGTTGAACGATACTCAGTAAGTCGAATCAGAGGAGTCAGATGAGATAAATTTCCCTTGAGAAGCTGTCACAAATGCTCTGGTCAAATTTCCAACTTCTATGTTTGGTTAGCTTTCACACAAGGAAGAAATTATGTTCGGAGTTCTCCATTAAAAGATCCCTAACAACAGCTCAGGCAACCCACAGCTCAACCACTTTGAATGTCAACAGACACCGATTTTGCATCCTAAAGACTGAGGTTAAAGACATGGAGGAAAAAATGCAAGGGGGCTATCCCTACGTATCTCATCTAGTTGAGATACATAAGACCCCAACCAAAAGGAGAGGGGCAGAACACAGAAAATGATCTTGTAATACAGCGATAAAAGTAACAGCGTCCTGAAGTGGTTACAGGAACACACGTAGTAGCACATAACGGAAAGCAAATGTGCAGTTCGTATTACTCGGGCTCCATATCCACCAGCCAGAAAGCAGTAAAAATACGTATCACACTAACAGCAACAGAGGAGATTACATCATTTCAGGGACACATCTGACTCTGGCTGTAAGAGAATCCGGAGGAGAACAAATGTCAGGCTGAAAGCTGGTAAGAGCCAACAGAGCATTACAAGCACCATGGCATCGTACAAAAGCATCTGCGCTGGCCGTAGACGAAACTGGCCTGAGTTTCAGGGTCATAAACGCAGCAGGGGATTGTTTCACAGCCCCCACCAGAATTTACTCTTAGCATATTCATCTGCCGAATATTCAGAAGTCAGATAGGAAGTAAATGAAATTCATCAGTCATCAGCTGGCTGATGCTCCTGCATCCTGGAGTGTTTACGGGTTGTGCAACATTTCCTGTCCCAGGGAAAAAAATACTTGTTACAAGACAAAATGTTTTTTTCAATCACTGGTTCTTAATAACAGTTCATTGTTGAGGTTTTCTTTGCTTTGTCTCTGCTTACCTCATGACACTTCAGTAACTAAATATTAGTGGCTTGTTTGAAAGACTTGCCTTTTGCTTGGTTTATATATCACTACGTACAATTTTCATTTCTGCCTACCACCCTCTCCTCCTTCCAGCCAACTCAAGGAAACTTCTGCTTGTTACGATTACGCCAAAAGCTTTGTGCCCATGGAAGGAGACACTTCTAAGAAGGAAGTCTTGATGCTATTTTGCTTTGGAAAGTAGTAGATTAATATCTCCGGATGGTTTTATCTCAATTCTCCCCTGAAAGTCAAATTTCAGCAAAGATGGCTTTTTCATATTTCCATTACAAGAAACTGAAAGGTTCTCACAGAAGGGTAAGCTGGAAGCTTAAGCATTTCCCTCCCGGACCCTCTGGATCGTCTTCGTTACTGGTGCAGCTTTGATTTAAAACACCCGGGTCTTCCCCGTCAAACACAACAAAATCCGCCTGTGATGTTTCTGCTTTCTTACGAAACATGCTTTGTACCTCTTGTGAATTCTTAGATGCTTAGTTAGCTCTTAAAAAGCCAAACCTTACTTCTCGCCAAATTTCAGTTCTGAAAGCTAATCAGACCAGCAACCACGACAACAAGTGATGAAACTAGAAATGCCCTTCTTGCAGGGCTTCAACCAAATTGTGTCTGGTGGAAATTGCTGCGATCTATTCGGCAAGCACACAGCTGGGGTGGGATGCCTCCCGCAACTTTTTCTATGTGCCTGCAGCTAAAGGAATTCACTTGCAACACATGCTCAAAAGGTATCGTGTCCTCGCTTCAAGAGGCTGGTTAATTCACAGATGTTACAAGAGCCTAGGACTAACTTGCTTTCCTACTGCGTGAATTTTGAGGAAGTTCTTCCCTGAATTAAATGGCTATTTAAGGGGTAAGCTCAAGTTTGACTTATATTTCAATTCATGGTAAGAATAGATTATAATACTTGAGAAAACACAAGCTGACCAATCTTCTTTCTGAAAACTGCGGTAGACGTTTGAATAAACAAACTGCAGAATAGATGAACAATTATAAACTAATACTAGGTACTGAATTTCATTATGGGAATGCTTTTAACTGAGTTGAAAAAGAAATTGTACTCCACCAGGCATGGATAACAGCTATGCAGCCTCTAACTCCATACATTTCCCAAGATCTTCAACAGAGTTTGGTTTACAGAATTTGGAGCATGAAAGAGATTTTACAGTATGAAAGATCTCTGCATCAAAGATCTCCTCTTGAAGCGAAAGATTCACAAGTGTCTGTAAGAGTGTTCCAGCGATTGTAAATACATGGCAAAGAAGTATGTTTATCCCACAAAAATGAAAAGGACTCCTGTTGATTTAGTACACAGAGGCAGGAACACATTTAGCTTTACAATTACACATTATTGCAGGAGGGTTTATTCAGCCAGTTGGTGTTCTGATTTACACCACAGAAAATATCTTTGAAGTCAGTTAAGTTACACAACATATATAAATCAGCATAAGTCTCTGCCTACAACTAAGAATAGATAGAAAAGGAAAATCCTTACAGGGAAAAGGCAGAACACAATGTCTGCAAGGGGGAGAGTAAACAGCAAGCCATACGGCAGCTGTGTAAATGCACCGAGCCCACGGACTCGGCAGACAATATGATGTGTATATTTATACCAGAGTGTTGGGGCTTTTTAAGCAGATAAAAATAATCTTTTTTAAAAGTGTACTTACTGAGAATGGTATTTAGCGTTTATTTAGTTTTGGTAAACATGAGGAGACAAACTGTCATACTTGGGCAGGACACCTATTTAGAGGATTTTTGATGATTAAATGTATAGATGACTGATACAATTAGCACTGGCTAGCAGAAACAATTACTTAATAAGACTATTACTGTGACAGCAATGTGTACCTCTGACGCCCATACTTTACTGGAGGGGGGAGTACTGCTGTGGTAGCAGAGTTGTGTGTCCCTCCAGCAAGGACTGGGCACGCTGAGGAGGGAGATGCAGGGGACAGGAGGGTCTCTGTCCCCCGAGGGGGAGGACCCCCATCCCTCTCCATCTTTCTTGCTCTGCACACCACGTACCGCAGTGGGGCACAGGCTGAAGTGTCCTGCCAAGTTGTCAGTGTCGGCTCCTTGGGGCAGTGTCAGGGCCACTTTCAGGGGTGGTCCGAGGTCCTTCACCAGGTGATCCTTCCTGGTGAAGCAACCCCACCCTCGCTGGCCTCGGTGGTAGCCATGGATCCAGACTAACTCCATAGACTCCATGTTCTCCACTGCCATGTAACTGGAATAGCTCGAGCGGCTTCAGCAGCACGAGGACGGTGGCTCAGCGGGCAGGAGAAGCAAGCCCATTCTCTAGAACACTTGACTGAGGTTACCACTGCAGATCAGGCTCCGGCGGTGCTTGATCTCGCAGAGGTGCCCTGCATCTCTAACAACATCACTCCAACACATACCGTTCCGCTTCTCAAGAGATGCTTGAGCCATTGTGCCAGATAGAAAATATGCCACTACACGCCTGCCGGGCCCTGAGAAAGTAACTCTACAGGCGCAGGGGCGAGCAGCTCCCCGCCGAGACGCCGAGCGCAGCAGAGCCGAGGCCAGCAGCGAGAGGAGGGCTGTGCCTTCGACGGCCATGGGGCAGCAAGTGTTAGCTACTGTCCTGGGGAACCACCGTGGCGTCTCCTTTTCCCCCTCCCCTTTCTGCCCAGAGAAAATCCTGACACTTCACAGCCTGGATGAGCTGTGCCGGGCAGTATGTGGGGACCAAGGAAAAAAGAGAAGGGGAGGGAGGCGAGAGCTGCTGCTGCTGCCCCAGTCTCTCTGCTACCTGCTGGGGGCTGGAGGAAGCACTGGAGCCTGCTGGCCTCCTGCTCCTTGCTCTGTGCGTGGACCCATCCATGATCCTGGGTCTACAGGTCTACATCGTCTACTTACCCTCCTCTGCATTTCTGCCTGCAGGCACAGGCACAGCTCATTTTTTAAGTAGAATTTTCTATGGTGGCCAAAGGTCTGTTGTTAGCAGCAGCTAAATTTCATGATGACATTTTTCAGATGGGTTTACAACTCACCAAGTGGTTTTCTTAGACATGCTTCCTCTCCTCAGACTGCTCTGCTGTTTTGCTGGGGGGCATAACGTTTTTCTCCCATCTCCTTTGACGATAAAACTCCATCCCCCCTTAAGAAAGCTTTCTGGTCCTTCCCTCCTTCTCCGTTCTGCTGAGCTCTGGATCTGTCCATCAACTTCTCTGATTTTAACACTGTTACTTAGTTGGATAAAGTGACTTCTTCCATTCTACATTTATATTTCATAGCACTTCTGCAGCATTTGAGAGTTCACTGCATGGATGTTTCAAACCACACCACGGGATCTTGGCAGTTACACATGACTTCAGAGATTTTATACACATATATCTGACGTACAGAGGAAGTAATTAAACCATATGGACCTCTCCCATACAGTAGGAAGCACAGCACAAATCTCACTTGATTTATTATAACCTTATGTCATTTAGCAAAATCAACTCTGCAACTGTTTGAAAGAAAGAAGCCAGCTGAGGAGAGCGAGGACCTGCACGGGGAGCTGTGGCTCAGGCAATCCTGAGCGTTTTTACGTGCCTGCAGCCGCACAGTGCAGTCAAGACCTCGCTGGCAGCACCAGGTATGAGCTAGCGGAGCGCCAACTCCGCCGTTTGGTTTGTCAGGCTTTGTAACAACAAGAAAAACAAATGGATCTGTCCTCAGCCTGCACATTTTCCCCTGGTTCTGTTCCGACGGCAGGGGCTAAGGTGGAGGGGCTGCAGGGCACAGCACCACAAGCTGTCCCTTGTCACCCCTCACCTATCCCGCAGCCCCGCTCTGTGCGGACAGCTTGAAGAAGGACGAGGCTGGGCTTGTGCAATTTAGCCTGTCCCATCTGCAGCACACACTGATGGTGGGGGAGTGGTCCCTACAATCTCTGCCACCGTGCAGAGTCCCTAGCAAATATAAATAACGTGAAATATAAGCTGTGGAAAAGGATGCAAGATGGCGTTACACTGCACATCTGTGCCAGGCACATGGAGGAGCGTGCTCCGTAACAGAAAGGGAGTAAGTCGCACGGTGGTAAGGGATACTCTGCAGTAGCAGCACAGTCATATTTGAACTGAAGTGTTTCCTGTGGAAAATATGTTCTGTCCATAAACCTGCATGCCAGTGCACGCCCTCCTTAAATACCAGAATAATGAGCATACATGGGTCCGACACCCACAGCGTGGTGTGGTGCCTTTGGGCCCTGTGCTGCCGAAGTCCCTGTCCACTGGAAAGAAGCTGACCGTGCCCCTCTGCATGCTGCTTCCTCTGCCGTTACCTGGCTGGAAGTGCTAGCAGTGCTCCTGGCACTGTACAAAGAGCCACATGCAAACAGCTCCTGCCCCAAGGAGCTTACATCCCGACGCAGCCAAGCACAGCCAACCGTGAAGACCATGGCACCCCGCATTGCGGGGGGAAGAGATCATCTCACAAAGCCGGCTTCTCTCATTCCTCTTCCAGGCTGCCAAGAAGGGAAGTCCCTTACGGGAAGCCTTTAACACAAAAAGGCTGGTGAAATGGCAAAGGAAAAGATATTGCATGCTTGGGAGCAGATAACAGGAAGGTCATAAAAATAATAGAGAAGTAGAGGATCTAGAAACTGAGAAACAGCCAAAAGCAAGAGGTGGTTTATAGGGGAAAAAAAAGGAGTATTTGGATCAGAAGAGAATAATACAGACATATTCAAGTCCTTATTAGACTGGACAGAAAGACTATATTCGCTTCCGTACCCTGAATGGAGTGAAGCACTATGTGTACTGGGGGGGATAGCGAGCACAAGAACTTTGTTTTTCACTCTTACACTGATACTGTGCTTTGTCAACAACCTTGGGGACAAATAAACCCACTTTTAACCAAGTTATAAGGCTTGATAATATCTCTTTAACCAGTGATACTATAGTTGCAAAAATTAGTCTTGCTAACTAATAAAAAAAGCAATAGTTAGGCACAGAATTTCATCAAACAGCCATGACCCATACTAGGAAAAAAAAAAAAAACCCAAACCAAAAAACCCAAAGAGCTTTTCTTTGCTGGACACCTATGATAGTACTAGACAAAAAGGAATCCGACAGACTAATAAAATCTTTTAATAGAAAAATAATTTTAGCCTGTGGGAGAAAAAATGCCGCACAGATATTTTATTTGTTTGGGCTCGCAGCTTATTCATTATCTAGAGCTGTTCTCCATGCCTAAACCACAGACTTCTATCCTTCAAGATCTTTCTGCATGCTCCCAAAGTGAGTATCTAATTGTAAGATATTTTAACACAAGTCATCCTTTTCCAGATCATTGCAATGGAAGCACTTTCATATACTTCAACAGCCCCAGTCATTACGCAGACACTGAAGAGTATTGGGAAACCTTATGTACAAACTGAGGTAAAGAAGGAACATCTATTCTCTTAAGTCAATAATAAAAAGCTGAGAAGAGGCTTGGTCTGCTCCGGCAGATACGGTTTATGATGACAGCCTGCCCATTCCCACATTCCTGGTCTCTCCAGGTCAGACTCAGAGGATTCCACTAATAGTTTGGTACTTACCAAAGCAGACAAAAGGAAAATGGGTCAATGTTACTTGCTCCCATGTGACAAAAATACAGAAAATAGAAACAACCACCATTTGAGAAACTTGTAAAGCCTTGGACACATGTCATGAGAAACCATTTACGCTCTCTAGAGTGTAATTTAAGCGTTAAAAGATGACCTGGATTATCCCCCTTGGATGCCTGTGTGAGCTACCCTGTTACAAAGCGAGCCTATGATCCACCCGCTGCACGTTATTTAAAATCCTGCTCACAGTAAGCACAAATTGCAAAACTTGGCCAAAAGCACAAAAAATATTTTTGCGCAGTAGTTGCACTGTCTGACTGTCAGAAGTCAAAGCCTGAAGGTCTAACCAGTAGTTTAGTACAGTATATTGGTCCTAAAAATGCTGACAGAGCATTTCATTTCTGCAATGAAGTGTAATTCATATGTGAAAACCAAACCAAAATATCAGAGACACATGAGTATGTACTGTGCTGTGCAGACACTATTGACCAGAATGAGTAGAAAGATTAAAGATGAGTAGACAGTCACGAAATTGCTTAACTGCAGGTACTTATTTTCTAAATAAGGTAAAATATACTTTCAGTATTTCATAGCAAGGCAGGAAGGAAAAAAAAATTTGCTGTTTAATTTTAAGGAAAAAGGTATGGTAATATTTTTAAATGGTTACGTATTACATCCAAAGGGTTCATATTCCAGCATCAGCTATTGCAACCAAAGCTAACTTTGCACTACTTATCTCCACCAAGTTTAGTTTCTATTATTTCTTCATTACAATTACATTTTCTACAGTTAAATTTAAGTCTTGTTTTATCTTCTGCAATAAAATGGTTCTCAATTCCTGACTGTGATTTCTCTTGCTTTTTTCCTCCATCTCTCATTCAAATTTGTGATATGCAGATGGCCAAATACACTCTTAAAAACGCTGCCCTCAAAATCAATTCCTAAATTAACAGTGAAATACCTTCTCAATTTATTAGCAAACTGCTGTAAGATTTGTTTTCTTATTTGAATGTAACAAGCCCATAAAACAATGGAATACACAGGTAATGCAAAAGGTATCATAGGGTATCATTTCAAACACAAGAACTGAATCTGCATTACAGAGAGAGTTAATCCAGTGCATTTTCTTCAGTCATAATTTTGTTTAAACTACAACCTTGATATTCATTTTGATTGATTACACTACTTCTTGAGCTTTGCCCAACGCTGTTGAAGTGTTCTCTCTTCACACCAGCTGAGATTGCGAAGGTTTTTGATACAAGCTCATAGGAGAAGTATCTCCACAGGTCTAACCTAGGTCAACGGGCTTTAGAGAGAAAGAGCAGTATCTGTATGAATGCTGCATACCTGTACTTATTTTGCTGGAGATAACGTGTGTCAGTCTGGGGAAGTTTTAAAAGATGAAGTTGAAAATGGAAGTAAAAAGGTGGATGTGTCCTTTCAACTACCTTTCAGTCAAGTATCATTCTTTTTCTCCTGTACAGTTGATTTGAAAAGGTTTTGGAGGAATTTTGCTTTCAGGGCTGGAGTAAAAGACAGGGAGTGCAATTTGTTAGCATGGGATGGGCTTAACAATACTGTAGTTCTTTAGGTTACAAATACGTAAGATTTTTAAAGGTTACTTATGGAATTGAATAACGTTTCATATCTGGCTGAAGCAGAAATGCTCTGCAAAAGAGCAAAAGAATAAAAAGGAGGGAAAAAATAATTTGTGGTCAATGTACATTATTTGTTTGATTTGAAAGAAAGACTCCATTTGAGTTTATTTTATCTTTTAAACATTCTTTACAATATTGTGAACATTTACAAATGAAAATGTGATTTTGGTGTGAAAATTTAATTGCATTCCTGCATGTATTGAAACAAAACACCCTGCTTTTTCTTACATATTTTGCATTTTGTATGCGAAACAGATTCTGAGGAAAACCTTTCACTGAGTCTTCCCAAATCTCAGTTTTTGTGTAGAATGCATATATGGAAGGAGGATTCATTGCTTCTTCCTCATGGGAAAATTATCTAACCTCCGTCCACCAGTTCAAAAAGATCTCTGATGTTGATTAAACATGTATAAACAGAGCTAAAAAAAAAAGGAAACATGCATATTTCACTCAAGAAGATGTCAGGACAAATGTACTAAAGAACAGCAATTAGCGACCAACATGAGTATCCAGCTACACGGTTGATTGATAGTCATTGTAGACCAGGTTAAGCAATTTTCACTAAATAAAACATTAGGTCATAAACTAGGCATTAAGTTTCAGACTGACTCAAGTTCAAGTTCTATCAAGCAAACCTGTACCCTGCCTGCCTTCGGTAGCTAACTCTAAAGATTATCGGCCTATTTACTGCTCACAATTCATGCAATTAAGCCTTAAGCCCAAGATTTGGATGCCTATGGAACAACATCAAGACTCTAGGGATTTACGTATGTTGGCAAGACCTTGTAAGGCAGTGTATTGAAAGTATAAACATAAACAAAAGCAAGTATTTGAAACTGCACCCTCAAACGTGTGTGTAAAAGGGAACTGTACTCTTGTATCTGAAAGCAGAAGTTAGCTTCGCACTGTTAAATACTTTTTTATTATGGTAACGCTCTTATTTTCCTGTCTTTTGCAGTCACCAGTAAGCTGCTCTCCAGTACTACTTTGACTAGAGAAAAAAGGAAAATTAATTCTCAATGTACCATACCAGACTTGATTACAGTATTGAAATAATGAAGGGTGCCTTCCTGTCCACGCATCATACTCATTAGTACTATAGGTATTTTGCTTTTAAATCTGCTGTCATTGCAAATACCTCCCCTCTGAGGGCAGCTCCTCTTCACGGAAGCTTCCAGAGACTTAACCTTGGCCTATGAAGCAATGTGAAATTTTGAAGTATCTTTTTTTGGTACTTCATATCCATTCTAGTGCAGAATCTGACAATATTTCAGAAGATACATGATCAAGTTCACTCCCAATTCTTTGTAGATGGCACACACGGGAGAGCAAATAGGACATTTTTCAAACAATTTCTGTCTCAGGAAGGTAAGAACAAAAAGAGAAAGACCAGCAAGGGCAGGCCCCTGCAAGGCAGGGAAGCTTTGTGAATTTTTGACTTCTGTGATCAGTGGGGTTTCTTCTCGTGGTGGGTTCATGTTTGGGTGTTTGCTGAGTGGCTTCCTGGGGATGCCTGACGGGTGTATGAACTGGCAAGGTGGTTCCTTGACCCTTACAGTGGAGGAGCTTGCACAAGACATGAGCTTGCATCAGCCTGTACACAGGAGGCTTAGGTCAGCTTGCCTTCTCCTCATGACTCCTAGGTACATCTCAGTGAGGCCAGATCTTCCTTATTGCTACTTAGCTTAACATGGGTAGAGCAGCGAAAGGGAAAAGTGGTCCCACTCACCTCTCAAAGAAGAAGTTATACTGATATAAACTTTTAAGAGCTAACAAATTGTAAGGTCAGGATGTACGCCGAAGCTGAGCAACAGATCAGAGACCACTCAGTCTGTTGCAGAGAGAGTGCAAGGTGTGTTATTGCTGATGCAGGAGGCAGGTTTTGTATGTGCAGCCCCTGGTCCTAGCAGAAGTCCTGGATTTGTTCTCTAGAGGCAAGAGGGGCTGAGCTGGAGAGAAACAGGTCCACAGGCAAGGCCTGCTAGGATGTGGTGGAGCAGTCCCACCTCTGCTGTGGCCACCCTCACATGGCCACCATAAAAAACCAACCCTGATATTGACTAAACAAGTATTTAGAGGATGTCAGCCTAAGCAAAGGTGGATAATCAGCTTGGAATGAGGGATCAAATCTCTGATAAACTCTAACCTCCAGCTGATTATAACATCCACTTGGCATGAGGATGCTCCTGGAGCAGAGTGAATCTTCCAGGAGAGGACAAAGCAGGTGATGGTAATGGGAGGTTTGATTACTTGACACAGATCACTGGATTTGAAACAGCTGAGAGGACTGAAAGGCCTGAGTGCACAGGTAGCAGAGCCCACAAGATGTCCAGGTATGTATTTAGTCTGGTAGAAGGGAGGAATGGGTGGCCACAATCTATGTTATACGACTGATGAGGGAAAGCGGGGTAGGGATGCCCTAGGGGGTTAACTCAAGGCTGCTGTCTGGGAGACCGAAGTCCTTGCAAACTCCTTGGAAGAAGAGAAACCTGCACAGGAGGAACGGGCTGGACTTTAGTCAAAATGGAACAAGGCTGCTATTACTGAAAATTAAAAAGTTCACAGAGAAATAGTTAAACTAGAAACAGGGGGAAGACTGACAGCCACGGTGGAGCACTTGGTTCAGGCTGAATGAACTTGCGAGGGACACAGCTGGTGTTCAATGAGTTCCTGAAAAGACAACGGAGGAAATGAATAGCATAAAGGCAATAAATAGAGAAGGTAAATAACACCATTTACAATGCCACTGGACTGGCGCTAACAACAGAGAAAGGGCAAAATTTGTAGGTCCTTCTACAGCAATGCTAGAGGTCTAAAAAACAGGATTACGGAATTGTACTACTTGGCAACAAATGACAACACTGATATAACAGGCATCTCACGCTGGTGAAAGGAGGCTAATCAGTGGCACATGGAGTTGCTAGGCTGTCTACTTTACAGGAGTGATAGAAAATGAGATGCAGCCAGGGCAGCGGCACAGCATGTGAAGGCTAAAACAAAGTGTAACAGAAAAAAAACTCCTGAGGGCAGAGGGGAGCATTAGGGAATCCTTGTGGGTGGAAATAACAGAAAGGTAGGACTTAGTTTTTATTTAGGACTCCCGTGTTAAAGACTGATCACGAAATACTCAGTGAAATTAGAGAAGCTGCAAACCTAGGTCAGGTAGCAATATTGGCAAAATCCAACTACCAATGTACTGTCGGCACCACGCCTCCTCCAGCTGACGTAAGGAGATAAAATTTTTGGACACAGCAACTGATCGCTTCTTAGTGCGGTGAGCCCTGGGACCCGTAAGAAAAGAGGCTGCTCTGGGTTTAGTCTGGAGTGCTGCACAAGACCTGCTTAAAGAGATACTAGAGGGAGAACTGCTCTGTAAGAGCTTCACAATATAACTGAGCTTAATGCTGTAGTGGGATGGAGTAAGCCAAACAAATACATCACACAGATATCCAATTTCAAGAAGGGGAAATCCATAAAAATCACAAAAATAGTAAAAACCTAAAAAGGCAGTCAAAAAGGCAAGAAGCCTAAAGCAACCTGGAGGCTTTTCAAAAACACTGTATTAAAAGTCCTGGTAAACTATGTGTCACGTATCAAAAAGAAAGTAAAACAGTTCAATAAAACCCCTGCATAGCTCATAAAAAAAGCTAAGGAGGCTATTGTAGGGAAAAAGGTTAGCGTTTAAAAAATTGCTGAAATGAACAGAAAAGCCCGCAAAAAACAGATCAAGAGTAAATGGCAACTAGGATGGCTAAAAAAGAACGTGAATATTTTGCAGAAGATCACCAAGCTGATAGTAAAAACTTGTTTAAAGAAAAGCAAGAAGCCATCAAGGGAAATAGCAGTACCCCATGATGCCAAAGGCTTATAAGGGGCACTCAGGGACAATAAGGCCACAGCAGAGAAACTGAGTGTCTTCTTTGCATAGGTCTTTACTGCTGAAGGTGTTTGAGAATGTCCCAAATCCAAGCTATTCTTTAAGACAGGTTAACTTCAGGTAAATATAAAGGAAGTAGTACATAAAATAGATAAGGCAGGCGTTACTAAGTGACCACAGTGACATTCATCTGTGACTTCTGAAGGAACTCAAGTATGAAACTGCGGAACTGCTGGCCAAGGTGTGTAACTCATCATTACGAAGTGCCACTGCACCGGCGGGCTGGTGCCAACCAAGCTCCCATGTGGAAAAGAGGCCCGAGAGGAGACCCTGGGAACCGCGGGCCAGTTCGTCTGACTTTCCTGCTTGGGCAGGCAGCAGTCTACCTTAAAGAATACAATAAATGAACACAAGATAAGCATGGTAATGCAGGCCTTAGTGACCATAATATATTTGGATTTTCAAAATGGCTTTGACAGAGTACTTCACCAAAGCTTTTTAAAATAAATTCCCTTGGGGTTGGAAGAGAGGTGCTCTCTTCCTGAAGGCTGTTAAAGGATAGGAAGAAAAGAACAGGGCTTGATGGTCACATTTTAAAATGGAGATGCAACAGCAGTGAGTCCTCTCAGACACATGGGCTGGAACTGGTGTTAGTAAAGGCTTCAACGGTGAGCTAGAGAAGGGACTGAACCGTGAAACATCCAAGTCTGTAGATGACCCTAACCTCTCTCAGGTTGTTCAATGCCATGCTGGTGATGGGGGATGAAGGGATCTGGTGATCTCTCAGGCTGGGAGATCCAGAAGGAACCCACCAAACTGGGTGGGCAGATAGGCTTCAGCGTTGAGTGGCATCAGGAATGATATTGAGAAGAAAACAGAGGGTGTCAATTTGCTGCTAAGTAAGACCTTGGGTGCACCCACAATCCTGTGTGCTGCATACAGTTCTGGTCTCTAACAGAAGAGAGGGAAGAATAAAGGGACAAAGCGTTGGAGTGTTGCCTTCAAAAGAGAACCTATAAAGGCTACGACTCTTCCTTTTGGACATGAGAAAGCTGAGAGGGAATATGACTAGAGATTTACAAAATTAGGGAAGCAGTGAATAAGGTAAACGCAGAACTGCTCCTTCCCAAATCTTACAGTACTAGAAAGAGGGTGTACTTGATCGAACCAGAGACATTGGCTTCGAACAGGTTAGAAAGTGATTTTATATCATTTGAGTATTGAACTCCTTGGTGCCACTGGAGGTTGTGAAGACGCAGTTACAGCAGCTTCAAAAAAGGATTAGACAAACCCAGGGAGAAACGCAGACACTGAAGGAACATAAAAACAGGGTGATCTTGGGTACAAGGGAAATGGACTGCAGAAAGTTGCCAGACCCTGTGCTCCCCATAAATAGCGTCTCCTTCTGCCACTGTTGGCGACAGAGCAGTTGGCTAGATGAAGTACTGGTCTAATTTGAGAAGATGCTTCTTATGTTCTTATTTTGTAAAAACAGTAAAATATCAGGTTTCATCAGATATATCAGCTTACACTAACAAAGAGTTACAAAGGAGCTACTGCCATTATACCAGCTTAGAAGCCAGTTAATTGTGATGTTCAGGAATTACACTAACATTTGATAAAATTTTTTTATTGGATTTAAACATTTCCCTAAGATGTAAGAATGGAATTGACTTGAGAATATTTAAGTGTTGTATTTTGTTGGGTTTTTTTTAATTACGAAGAAAAACATCGTCTAGATCTAGTTCATGTGTTAAGATTTAAACTTGTATGGAAAATGCTTGCAAGTAAAGATCAGACACTAGATTTCACGATGGTATAGCACCTAAAAGCAGACAGAAGTGATTATAGGTGAACTGGTAATAGCTTACCCTTGGCGACTGCGTTAGCAAAAGCAACATAACAGATATCTGTAACGGAGTTATAGTGAACCCTCATGCCAGTCTTGGTTAAAAAGGAATGTTCAGGCATTCCCAGAAAGTGGCCTTTATGGGGGGACACGAAGCTGTCTTCCCTTTTCACAGTTTCCATTATTCCAGCTCCTTGCAAAAACAATGGCTAAACGGCTTGAGCACTGTTAGATGCTTGACTCAGACAGAAAGTACAAAGCAAGATTTCAATAGAGTGCATTTTCTCACTCTATAGAAAGATCAAAAAGGTTTCAACTCGCACTTTCTGCAAAGCCTTCTAGGTTGATTATGAAGTGAGGTTGATTATGAACTTCAATAGGTCAAACAGTTGGCCATTGTACTGACAGAAGTTATCGCTTCCTACATAAGTGCTTTAATGTTTAACAAATTTTAAAGGTGCATATATTGTATTCTGCCCTATATATGGTTTGCAAAGAAATATAAATCTCAAAATTTTAGGAGTAGCAATAAAAATCTAGAAGAAAAAGAAACCAGAAGGTTTTAGTTTGTTTTTTTTCCCTTAGTCCAGGGTTTCTGTTTCATTCAAAACAGAATTTCAATACCGTATCAGTGCTTCCCTTTTTTCCTGTCCTTCTTACCCAGGCACCTGGGTACTCCTTACAGCATTTTCACCACATGTAGCTTAGAGACAGGATGAGTCTCTTGTGTTAGGAGAACAACACAGGATAAATTGTCCTGGGAGAAAATAAGAAGATGAGTCTGTCTCATCTTAGGGAGAAGATGAGTCTGTTTTCTTTCCTCTCCCTTTTCACCCTGTGCCCTCCACTGAGGCTTATACCGTGGTTTCTTTTTGTGTGGATTTGGACACTCCTGCAGGAGCTTTCATTCTCACTGGAACTCGGCTGAGCTTTTTGCCAGCTGTGAGAAGGGGAGATGAGGGCGAGGCTGGTCCCCAAGCTTCGTTCCTGCAGCCCCAGCTCCAACCACCTAGCTGCAAGGTAGACTGGACATTTGTACCCAGCTAACAGTAAATATGCACCTAGGTTAAAGTAAAATAACTAGGCTGCAGTGAAAAAGAACAAAGACTAGAGTGTCATTAGACACTAGAAAAAACCCAGCTTATGGAAGAAGTTCCCTTCACTCTTTTTCCTCCAAAGCTGTGAACTCAAAAGCGAGACAGGAGGTGGGAACTTCAAGGAGATTGTGTGTGGCCCAAGAAAGAGAAACTTCTCCAAGCAACAGCTCAGCATCTGCTGTGAATTGCAAACGTGGTTATCAGCAGTGTCCTATGATTCGCTGAATGTTTGAATTTGACCCGTTTTCCTCCTGGCAACGAGGCAGAAAGTGCCTGTCGCGGGTTGTCCTCCCAGCCCCGGGGAGCAGCTCTGATGAGAGGCGGGAGGTTGCAGGTTCGCCCCTGCCTTCGCCTTGCTGCAGCAGCTCCCCCACTGCTGCAGCGGGCAGACGAAGCTCCCGCTGTTTCATTTTCCTCTCCCCACTGTATTTTGTTGAGCTGTGTCTGAGCCCAGGGAAAGTTGCAGGGCCGAGCCCAGCCAAAAAAAGAGTGGAGGAAAAACTAAAAACACATACCTCTTTCTGGTAGCCTGCTAGGTGGGTGCATGCACTAATTTGTGCTAGGTGGCCTTTTGTCCCTAGAAACTGCCCGTATGAAACATGATTCAACTCTCCTGTGCCTTCGTGCCTAACCTTATCAGTCCTGAACCAGGAGCAATGTAGACAGGAGCACAGGGCTTCCAGCTGCCACGCACCGGAGACCTGGCACAAATCACCAAAGCCTGGCTGAATCCTCACACGTGTAGACAGTGACTCTCTGCTGCTAGCACAGAGCCCCCCGAAGATATCAGCGGGCATATTTTGTAAAAAACACTTTTTTAAGAACAAAAGCCGTTGGATTAAGACAACAAATAAAGAGAAGCATCTCTATTTGAATGCTATACCCTAAGACTGTAACCGAAGCAACAACAGAAAATGAAGTAGAAGCACACGCAAATAAAAAGTAGGCATTTCTTTAGACCTTGCAACTGTATTTGCCACTCCAACATATTTACTTTGTTCAACAGCTTCTGATATGCATTCAGGAGCAGCAATCCAAAGAAAGCGCTTTTATTTGCCTGGTTTTTAGAGACCTGTCATGAACAGAAGGTGAATTTCCAGGGGATGGTAGGGCTGACAGCTGGCTGCGGACCCTCGCAGCGCCGCTCCCACCTGAGTTCCAGATGCCCTGCAAGTGACAGCTCTGTTGCACCCGAGGTGGAGAGTCCTTGCAGAAGCAGGCTCTGACAGACTGCTTCAGGCACTCTTACAAGTGCGAACATGCAGTACGTCTATTGTGCATGTAATGAGTCACCTCAAACAGAAAATGTGTGTCGTGCCAGATTATACAGAGGTTTTGTGAAAATAAATATTCCCATTGAGGATTAGCATGAGACCAGAAGCTATGCCAAATTTGACTAGTCTCTAAAGGCCAATCTTGTTCCTTAAACCAGATGTTTAACAGAGGTTGTGACATCTGAAGAGACCAGCGGACACGAAATACACGCAGTGTATGCTGACTCAGAATGAGGTGTATCATTTCAGAGTTAAAATACAATCTTTGAAGTGTTATAAAATTCTTTATATCACTTTCCCCAATACTCCTTCACATCTTGCACAATTAACCACAAGTAGCAAAATACAATTTATGTTTTGTAACATCCTCCTTTTCTCTTTTTTAGTGTCTATTTAAAAGGAGGCCAGTGTGGTTAGTTACTGGGGTTACTTACTTCCCTGAGACAAATCAAAGAGTGAGAGTGGTGAGCAAGTACATAAAATCTGCCTTCATCTCCCAATCTAGGCACTAAGCAACTTCCAGGGAGCTTCTCGTCAGTGGCACCTGACTGGTTCTCTACGCTGGTAAATTTAACATTTTCAGCTTTTCTAATCTATGCAGTTACTTTTGTTTAGCTGCCTCTTTTGTCTAGCTGACTTGCCAACTTGAAATGAAAGGTTATTCAGTCAATAAGGAACGTGAAAAATATTTCAGTCACAAACATTGATAGTTTTGCAACAGATATTTTCATGAACTCTAGTGGAGAACAAGTACATCCACGCTTTGCTTTTAGAACCAAAAAAAAGTAAAAGACACTGGAAAAAGACATAGTAATGTCATACTTGAAGCCATTTCATACAGCATCAGTTCTGGACTTTCAGTGCCCTTGGAGGGAAGTGGCAGGAGGCATTTGCCAAACTTCCTGTGCTGGATGAGGAGGATAAGGCAGTAACAGCTGGAGGGAGCCCGATCAGAAGCTGTGTCTCAGGGGAGGGCTTGTTTGTCCTCAGCTTCATCAGTTTGCCATTAGGTTATTGTAATGGAAAGCAGACCTTGAGCAGATCATGGTCAGGGGATGGGAGTATAACCATTATGGTCCTCATGGCACGATAATCCCAGGATCATCTGACTTCCACTGAAACATCGTGACTTCTGCGGTAAACAAGAGTGTTCCCTGCTTCCCACCTACCCTGTGACTTTCCTACCACCTCTTCCTCTGCTCAGACGTGGAGTCAAGCTTGAGGAATGCAATGGGAATGGCAACTGATGGCCTGCTGTGCGGAGGGAAGGCAGAGAACTAAAAAATCTTAATGAGGTTTGTGATAGCAGAGCGAGCATATGACCTGCTGCCACATCTCTTGCCTGACCTATTCTTAGAGATGGGTGGATGGAAAAGGCTGAGTCACTGTCTCAGCTGCAGAAGACCAAGCTGTACAGAAGGAGCCTGCCAGCCAGGGCTCCAAGCCATACAGGATAGGAACTGCCCTATTTCTCAGAGCTCTTTGTGGCAGGTGGCTAATCCCCTCCACCCTATCTCCCTTCCTCTGCCTCATTCCTCACTATTCCCCAAACCAAAGAAGAGACTATCAGCAACAACCTAATGCCAGAAGTCCCAAGCAGTTCCCTCCCAGCAGGGATTTCAGGTTTTGCAGGCCTGGTTCCTTTTTGCTTTAATGGAAATCACATGTAAGTGGTAACTTTTCATTTACCATTTCTTTAGAAAGACTTCAAGAACATTACTGAGTGATTTTGTCCATATTCATTCACCACTGTCACACAAACCCATGATGCTCTAGCACACAGCGTCCTTAAAATTCTGATCTGATCAGCTCGTCATGGCCCTGATCTTTGAGAGAAGAACCTGCTATATTTCATAACAAAGTATTTCTTCAAATCTGCAACCTCTTGAGAAAGTAAATGAAACAACAATAACTTTTTCCTGAAAAAGAGTAGTTGTTTGAATACTCTTAGCAGCCTGATGCAAGTCCACCTATAGCAAATGGTGTTGAACTGGTACCATGAAGAATGTTTTACAGGAAAAAATGTTACTTACACGGCTTCCTTTTTCAGGGAAACACTGACATCCTCCACTGCAGTCTCTGCCTCCACATGGTCCTGTGTAAGTCTTCCCACCCTGCAAACCAGAACACACATAAAATGAAGGTTAAAAGGCATCAGCTACAATACCTGGCACAGAACAATAACCTTTGATTAGCAAACTCGCTGGGAACTTGCTCATGCAAAGACCAGGATCAGATCTATGACTTCCAGTTGAAACCTCTTTAATCTATGCTTAGAAGCAGCCGTGAGTGGCTTTCCAGTTCTTGGAGATCAGCATCAAGAAATATAATGTTACTCTACTAATTTCCCTCCACACTTTCAAAACATTGCAGCTCCATGCTGAGCAGTATCTCACACATGTTTTTGACACATGCAACAGATATCGTATCACAGAAGTACAGCTGCTTGGATTCTTCAGGGATATGGACTAAGTCCTAGGTCACAATGCAGCACATCCTTCTATGCGTGCTCTAAATTGTTGCTATATTTTAAAACATTTATGGGTGGACATAAAGGAAGATGTAGGTATCGTGTTCAAAATCATAAGCCAAACTCCTGCCCTCTCCTCTTCAATGGCTGCTTATTCTGGAGGCACCTAAAACTTGCTAGCAACCAACCACTGTGACCTGGAAGTCAGACCTAGATTAAGTAGATGGCTGCAGTTACATCTCTCCTGCTTGTCCAGAACCACCTTGGCCTGGGCCACAAAGATACGGATCACAAAATATGCACCACTCCATGCAAATCCTTGGATGGACTTCAACAGGCAGGCCAGCTCAGATTACACCTAGCCCACACTGCCTGCACGAAATGCAGCAGCCACAGTCACTCTTGTTCAGAAACCTGAACAGCAGAGATGCTGTGCATGCTGTGGTGTGACTTTTATAACTGTAACTCAATAATTAGGAATACTGTGAAGACCAGCCTGTGGCCCACCTAAGCCCAGGGTTTTGAACCCCTGAAAGTGCCCCAGCAGCCTAGTAAGTAATCTGGGAAAGGAGGAAGGAATTTCTCGTCACTATTTTGGAACCTGTTTTGCCCCACAGCGAATAATTAATAGAGCCAGAATAAAAAGAGAGGATGAAGTCTAGTGGCTCCAGGAAGGACATCTTGGAGCCACAGCCCCTCATTCAGGGCGGCTGCCAATTTTCACGTGCACCGCTCCTCAGGTAAAACCTCAAGGCACCCCAGCTGTAGGGTACAAAGTCAGGCTCCGTGTCGCTTGTTCCCCCCTGGCTGGAAGAACCCTGAATCCTTGGGTGAGCCACGGCAGGGACAAATGGTGCCTTCGTCCTTCCTGCCTCTTTCGTAGCTTGAGCACGTCATCTCTTGGAAGGGAGGTATCAGGTATAAACAAGCCCCCCGAAAAAGATGCGTGCGCTGAACTGCTGTGCTGTTGCTTAAATAGGCAGTGATGCTGCTGTTCCTGCCTCTAGCCCTGACTGAAGGACCTAAAACACGGAGAGGGACCAACACGGCCACGCTTAGCAGTTTTCATGCAGCTCTAAGCAATCCCTTACTCAACACCTGGGGCTGTTGGGTCACGTTTCTCACGTATCCACTTCTGCTGTAACACTACCGAGAACCTGAAAACATAGCTCCGGGCGTTGGGTTCCACCCTGGGAGCCAAATGAATAAAAGGTATGGGGCAGGTACTAGGCATTGCCTAAGTCCTCCTTTGGTCGTATTTGTACAACAAGCTCTCAAGCTTATGACATGCAGTACTACAAAGTTCCCAAAACAAGTTCTTATGCTTGTCACAAGGGGGTTCATGTCTGTATCTTAACTATTTTTATATATTAAAATACTTTTGTTTCAGCTTTATATTTAATTCTCACATTTAACAAAATGAGTAGGCCGTTCATACTGATAAAAGAGGTCCACAGAACTGAAACCATGCCCTGAGCTATTTAAAGTTTAGGTGTTTGATTCAGGAAATTATTTCACGAACCTAACAGTGTTCTACGTCATGTTATGAACTCTGCTTTATGTTTAGGCTATTGTTTAGAGGAAATAATAAGCCAAGACAGTTTTATAAACTCCAGCAGCTTGCTCAGGTTGGTCTGTTTTTTAGTTAAATAACTGGATGGTCACAAACTCACCATCTCTGTGGGTTTTTTTCTTATTAAACTATTTGCAGATGAAAGGTACAACAGTTTCTCAGGATCCTTCATTTCCCAGAGCTTTCCCCTCAATTCCTTTTCAGAAATTAAGAATAACTCTATTCATTTTCATGGACACCGTGAAGATGTACGGCCTGTGTGAACATATTCCTCTGCAGGATGCAGGTCTTCATTAAGGAGCAGTGTGTTAAGTAATGCTGCCATCAATAAGGATCAATTCTGAACTTTTAGAGATCTGTTTTGGTTGGAGCTGTAAATAACAGTATATCCCTGCCTAACAGTAACAGACTGACAGATACAGTCATGTGAGTTTTCAATTATGCCTACTGAGAAAACAACAAGGAGAACAATAAGTTTATTTCTTTCTCAATTAGCAGAGTGACTCTAAATTTGGTAAACTGTTGCTAAGAAAATACAGTATGAATCAGAACTATAGCAAGATATTTGTGCACTTGTAAAAAAAAAAAAAGAGGCTGCTAATGCTTATTTCAACTGGAAGAAGTTCAAGGTCTATTGTTTGTGTACTATCCACCATCCAACATTTTAATCTGCATGCTGTAACAATACCAGCAGCTAATGTGGGGACACAATTGTTTTCTTCCACAATTTTAGGAAGCTTTTTTTTATTTATTTTCTCATTTTATGTCCTTTTATGCACATAAGATTCTTCAGATAATGAAAAGAAAAATCTGGAAGATTCTCCAAAGGTAGGGAACATAACAGGAAAACATTTGAGACCAGCATTAGTATAACTCCTCTGGATTATACTTGGGCTCTCCTTATTGCCTAATTGCTACTTCTGCACTTTTGACTGCTAGTGGGATGACTCTGAGAGCTTTTAGTCACGTGTAGCACTTTCTACTTTATTATCTATGAATGTTTATAATTTCTTGAAGGCAGATCATTGCATTGTTATTTAATCTGACATTACTGGGAAGCTACAGTATAAAACATTATGGTTTAAAAGTCTGTTAATGTTAAAAAATAAATCTGTTAAGGATCCTTGTAAAACTTAGTCAAAACCGATTATACGCATGGGCATACAATTGAGGTGAAGGGAAATCAAACAGGTATGTATCAGTCAGTAATTAGAATGCAAAAAGCCCAGTTTAAAATTTAGCGACAGACAATGTCATTTTAAAGTACCACAACTATTTATGTCTTGAGCAAAACAGATTTCTGGGAACATAACACCAATGGTGACAACCCAGTGTAGCTGTTTTGATCTGAGACAGGTGGCTGGACTACCTTTTTGGTCAGTGGGGAGAAGAGTCAGCCACAGGTTACAATTCACACCATCCCGATACTGGCATCTAAACTGACCAACTGCGTCTCTCCCGGAAAGCGCCTACTGCTTTCTCTTAACCGTAAAGGTGGGTGGAGTTGACTAGCTTACAGGCAGACATCCATCTCCTGTAGAAGTCCAAGGACAGGGAGATGAATCTCCTGATCTGCTCAATATGCAGCTAAATGGCGAGAAGCGTGTTTGCAGCGGAATGGTATTCTAGGATTAGTGCAACCAAGCTCGAAGACTGGCAATAGCCCCCAGTTCTGAAGTTGTCTGCTGAGAAAACCTTCAATTCTAGGTCTTGCTCATGCTTTGGATGATCCCAAATTCCATTAATCTCTAAAAAGTCCAGAGTCTAGGCAGAGTCTAGAAATGGGGTTTATATAATCTAAGTTTTCTGCAACATAGGCACAACATCTGGCTGCTATTATAGGCCATCCAGAGAATCTCATCAGATCTATTTCAGACATATGAGCTAAATCTCATCCTAGAAGGGTGAGGGGATTAGAAAGATAGCCTACGGTAACTGGTTGAGATGTGTCTACAGCACAGGCGTCCAGCTTCAGGTGAGATGAATCCTGTGCTAAGTGTCCAAATCTCATCCTCAAAGGTAGCTATGGCCTCTGATGGGAACACTGAGTGTGAGGAAAACTGTTTAAGAGCAGACAAACGGTGCAAACACAAAAGGGTTACACCACTGCACTGGTATGCAAGCTCCCTTAATTAGAATTAGGCTGGGGAGTCAAGGCTAAAGTATAAACATAAATGAAACGTAACCAACATGAACCACAGGGTCAGAAGGCAGCCTTTGGAGGCAAGACTGTCTCATTTAGCCACCTGTAATGGTAATACCATATTGAGCCAAAATTGCCTAAGTAATAGTGTCAGAAACACCAGCCTTTGCATATAACAAAGTTGGGACTGATGAGGAAAAAGTAACTAGGAGTAGGTTGTTTATCTGGGAGGAGTATAGGCAGAGAAAAGGAGGTGCGAGGGTGATAAAGGTGGGAGAAAAAAAAAAGGAATAAGGCATCCAATTATGTGATGAACAAAGATGGTGGGGATATGCTAAGAGCAGGGACACCTGCAGCAGCGGTGATGCTGACCTGCGGGCACAAGCCCACTGGAAGCCCCCTTGGGAGAGCCCACAGGTCTCTCCACCAGGCATGTCCCTGAAAGACTTGCTGTGGGAGGGTGGAGTAAGAAGAGATAAACTTGTAAGGAAGGATAGGCTTACACCTGGATACCAGCTGCAGGAGGAAAGGCAACAGAATTGCAACTCAACAGCCCTTTTGTGCGATCTGTAAGACTTCTTTCCGGTGATTTTGGATCAATACTAATACTAACAACAAGCAATAGAATTGTAATTCGGTGTTTCTTGCAATGATGTAGTTGTGAATTAATACCACTAATAACAGTGCTGTGTTACTTCGCCAAGTAAAGTATTATTGTGTTCTTAGAGGTGTGTTCTTTAATCAGCAAACATCGTAAGTTATGTCTGACATCTCCAGCCTAAAGGGGGAGAGTTGGATTTGCAGAGTAAGACCCCTCTACAAAGCTTCCACTTCATCCTTGGAGGCACCGAAACATCCTGTCCATCTCCTCCTCCTGCCGGCAGGAGGGCAGGTTTGCTTCTGGTCATGCATGCAAGTACTTGCTGCCCCAGCCATGTGGGTTCCATCTGACTTGCTCTGGGATCTGAAAACCAGGCAGAAACTACCACACGTGAAGGGCTGGAGACAGACCCCCAGCTCTGAGGGCAAGTGCCACAGATCTGCTTAGGTCCACGGTGTTCAAAGCTAGGCATCTCTAGAGCAGACTTACCTTGCGGAGTCCAGGACACAGCAGTCCATAACGGATGAATATCTGCAATTCACTCTCTGCCCTCTTTTATTTACCAGCTTAGATATCTCTACAGGGGCCCATATGGGTACGTCTAGCTCATGGAGCCCGACCTACTGGAAAATGTGGTTACAGTTCCTGTATTTTTAAAATAGAGCTGGAGAAGATGATGGGGTAGAGGAAGACCGAGTGGAGCAGCTTTACTCTGCCCCGTTCATTGCACACAATAGCACAGCAGTCAGCAGTCTCTTATGAAACGGGAGACCTAATTGCAGTTTTCTGATGGAGAAAATCAAACATGCACCTACCCCTGGGAAAGCTTTAACCAGCAGGCTGTGAACTAGGCTGGAATGGATGGAGAAAGAGCATGAAACGGAAAGGGAGAAGAGGGACTTTTCCAACTCTCCTTCTACTACTGCTGGGTTACTGTGCTGGAATGAATACGAGATTGACGATTCAAGGAACACGAACACTACTTAAACACAAGCAGGAGAAAACATGTAAGTGTCATCTATGTTTGTAAGGCTTGTATATTTGCCTACTGTAAATACCTTCTCATTTTTATGTATGTGAAATAGCAAGCATAAAATGTGGGTGTTCCAACACAAAATCTTTTTTTGCCCTCTTGCTTCCTCATAATTTTTTTTCTCCCCAAACAATGTTACTTCTGTACTTATGCATCTTCAGCCAGTGGAAGACAACTTAAATGCAGTTTCCTTCAGCCAAACTCTTAAAAACCCCAGAAATGTATATGCAGTTCTCTTTAAACTTTTCCACACATTAATGATTTATTTAGTACTAATCTTGGCCACATTTGTGTAATCGTTATCTCTGCATGCCCATTCAAGTACCTTCACTTCAAGGGTTGGTATTCTGACAGAGAACAAAGGCAACCAGAGGACAGACCTCAAAGTACAGCTCCATGAGTACAGAAAGACCAGGAAATATAAGCCATTTCCTTGCATACAGCTCAAAAAAAATTACGGAAATTATAATGAAAAAATTGCAACTTGGAATCAAAAGACTCTGCACACCGACCTTTTCTTTGATAAAATTTTATAGGCTGCAGTTGTGCATTAACTTCTGTCCTGACAAGCCCCACTCTGTTCTCTCCATCAATCACAGCGGCTCCTCTGAGCTGGCTAAGTTTCACCAAGAGAGGTTTTAGAGGGTCTGGGAGCTTGCTGAAAAGCTGAACTACGTCTGGGCTCGCTGACGTACCGCATGCCTCTGCAGCATGGCAAGGAGCGGCACGTTCGGATGCTTCACGGGGGACTTCAGCCTGGAGGTCCCGAGGGGATTCCCGGCCGGCCTGCGGGGCAGCCCTCCCTGTCGCTGCCAGACCAGAGCGGCCCACACCTCCAGCACAGACCCCTGTCTCCACGGTCGACCTTCAGCTGTCGAAACTCACATTAATTTCAAATTGGGTTTATAAGGCCCTGACTTGGAAACATTACTTTTCTGCTTCCTTCGAAAGAAAGGAGAGAAAAAATGGAGTAGGAGCGTGACAAGGTACTCCTGCTGTTGATGAACCAGACGAGAGCAACTTCACTGGTTTCAAATATGACTGCACAGTTGTATTTCCTCAAAACCAGCATTTGAGTCCTTAAAGAGTCGAAAACATTTGTTGCCTGGATGCCGAAATTACTTCTCTAGAAACATGTATAAACAACCATTCAAAACAAGTATGGAGAACGCTGTCAGTGGGGGAGGCCTGGATTGCCAACCATCAGGCTTGGTCTGGGAAATGCCCCGTCCCCAGAGTTACAAGGGCAAAGAAGGAACCAGCCATCCGAAACTGCCGGCTCGCAGTCCAGTAGCCACCAGTGCACTGGACGGTAAGGCCACTGCTGAAGACCTTAACTGGCAATGGAAAGGGAGAGATAAATTGGCACATTCGGAGAGGAAGGAAAAGATGTGGGTGTGGATCCTCTCTCCAACTGTTCTGAGAATTATTTCGCTAAGATATAATTCTTTCATATTTGAATGGGAGCCAGAGCCTTTTCTAGACTGGATGCATGGCAACTGGAATAACTTAGTGCGTGACCTCAATATCATATGAATGTTTACACTTCCCACCAAAAGTAAGGGGAGCCATGCATTTACACATCCTTCAATGAGAAAAAACCTGGAGGAGGAAACTGGTTCCAGAAGGAACACAAAGAGACTTACCACCAGCCATACTAAGAAAGCTGGTCACCTAACAACTGCCTAATGCAGTCTTCCCAATGCAATGAGAAGAGCAACGTGTGGGGCAATCAATTATGAATTACTGATTGGTACAGAGTTTCACATGCCACCTCCCTCTTAACGACGGAGTGTACAGAGAAAACTGGCTGCCAAGCGAGCAAGCAGCTTGCTTTGGTTCTGAGTCCTGATGGGCATGGGAACGCCAACAGAGGAGGAGTATCCAAAAGCAGCACTGCTCCCAGGGACTGGGATGCCTGCGCTCGATGTCTGGGGCGAGGGAAGGAAGGGCAAGAGAATACAAAGTCTCTGATGCTGAGAAGACCCCAACAGACGGAAACTTGCCTTCTCAAGTGTGTCTCAGCAAGTATGTTGAAGGCAGCAATGGGAAACATGAATTCTGTACCTCTCAGAAGTGAAACTATAAAAGACTTTCCTCTTATGGGCTGGCTTGTGCCTCTTGATTTATGAACTTTCTGGCACACAGCCTTGATTTGAAGGCTGCATAGTTTCATTTCACAGTGAAACTTCACAGCTCCACATGTTCACTTTATTTGAGGTACTATTTACCATCCCCTCTTCAAATTAAAAAGTTCTCTTGTTGCAGTCTCGAGACACTGCCTTGTAACAACTGCAGAACCCAGACATGATACAGTGTGAACTTACCCTTCACATTTTCATAAAAGCATTTCTAATTTTGTGGCTTTCATCCAAACATGTATTTACCCAGCAAATCGGATGGAATCCAGAAGGAGCTGCTGCGGTATAGTAGGCATTAAAAAAACCCCAAAAGTAAGGTCTTTTAAGAGGCTCAGTCAGAGAGTAAATCTTAAAAGATTCCTAAATATATAGTACAGATATTTGAATAACTGTCCAGGTGTCTTGCCCACTCACCCAACATGGCGCTGTTTGCAAACAATATACTTCCGAGCAAGCAGCGTATGCTGTGACATAGTTTTCTGTCAAGAAGTCAGCGAGTGGGGGTCTCGTATTTTACAGGTAATGAAGTTGGTTTCAGCTACCTCTTGCCTTTTTTTCCCCACACAGAGATGATTATATGTTATCCTAATGTCGTGGTTTAACCGACACCAAAACCAGCCAAAACCAGGACACCTAAGAAAGGGACTACAATGTAAGATAGGAAAACTGAGTTGGAACATTTAAAAATGTCAAACAATAAAAAATAGTCACTGCCATAGAAAAAATTATTATTCCTGCTTATTTTTGAAGAATCTGTAATGCCATGGGAAAGGGAATCCTAAAAAGCAGCTGCAGGTCTCTGCATGAATGTGCTCCAGCTCTCAGACGCTAATGAGCAGGGTTAAGATGCAGAGGGCTTTTCCTAGAACAAAATTGCATCCAGACGAGGAAGAACAATGTCCTCTGGCACTTCTCTGCTTGAGACAGGTGACTAAAGGAACGACAAATTTTGTCTTAATCATCAGCTAAGGCTTGAACATGCGCTAGCAAGAGAGGTGATGCTGCAGGCAAACTAAGCTCTGACAAGTGTGCAGCCATGGTTGAAAATATCTCTTACATCTCACAAAGGGGCAAACGTTACATGGTCATCAACTGACACCTATGGCCCACAGTGATTACAGAAGGACAATAAAGTGTCGCTCATGAGCACTCCCTTTTCAGTTTCATCAACTTAAGAATCAGGTTTACTTGCAGAAAAAACCCCCACAGATAGGAATCTAGTAAGAGTTTGAAGCTGGAAACGTATTAGCAAAGGTACATACATTAATTATTACTATTAGTTAAGGTAAGCCCATTGGCTTCCCTGATCATAATAACTCAGACACCCTGTGAATATGTAGATGCCTAAATTTAGGTGAGTTCATACCAGCTGACTCTGTTCACATGGCAATTTTTAGCTAAATCTGAGAGAAAGGTAGAAGATGCAGAAGTAGCTGAAGGAAAATCTGGACTGGTAAATCGAAATGTGTTTTCATATCTTGTTAAACTTGATTCCATCTTTGTAAATGCATGCTTTTAGAGGTATGTATTATTTTAGTCTATTATCTTTTCTTATGAGACAACAGACTCTTATCTAGCATCCAACATGGTATTCCTCATCTAAAAGGATGGTGGTCTTTAGAGTAAGACTGCTGGGACATCTTAACATGAGCCCTTATTCCCAACACCCCACCCCTAGAAATTAAGTGTATCTCTACAGAAGCCACTCAGGTGATTTTAAAAAGTAGTATTGCAGGAGTCTGAAGAAGTGTTTTTTAGTTATCAGTGGTGAAGAAAGCACTCTGACTTGGCAAAGTAGATGTAAGTAGGCTTGTTAGGAAGTCTGTGATGACAAGCTACGCTGAAAGGCACAGCTTGTTTCTCTTTAATTTTTATTCTATTATTTTGTTTTATGCAAACCACTGTGCATTTTGTATTTGAGCTGCACAAGTGTAAAGGCTTATGCAAGGCACAAGTCAGTGGACAGTGTTATCGCCTCGTATGTGCAGTTACACTGCACAGTGGATCAAAAATATTTTCCATAGAGGAATCAGGGTAAAGACAGTGTCAGCCCTTAATCTGAATTTGGCTTTTCTCCAATATCTTATATTACTGGAATAAAATCCCCCTTCCCATCCCTAAGAACAGAAAGGCATTTGTTCACATACTAGTAGCATAATAATGAAACACAGCATCCACTCATTAAAGTAGCAATTTCTATATTTAACTACTTTTAGTTTCCGAAGTCTAGTCATTTTCAGTTCTGGAAAGACATCCAAATAATGATATCATTTGCTTC
Source organism: Pandion haliaetus (assembly GCA_013401275.1). Lineage (NCBI taxonomy): Eukaryota > Metazoa > Chordata > Aves > Accipitriformes > Pandionidae > Pandion > Pandion haliaetus. Next base: position 1,108 of record VYZV01020085.1, on the reverse strand, counting down.
AAACAATAGAAAGTCTGGATGCTATTCTATATATGGAGATTTTTTTTAGTCTATTTATAAACCACGCCAGTTATTTGACCTGTCTAGTTTACTCACCTACGTAAATTGGCAGACTCAGGAAACTTACTTAAGGACATATTATTCTTAGTGATTGGTAAACCTTGCAAGTTGCTAAATTATACTTCAGATATGCATCCAGTATTTCTGAAAACTCATCTGCACCTATTACAGTAAGAACAAACCAACCTGTCAATGTAGGAAAGATTTTTGCTTTTGAACCAGCAGCAATGCTATTGCATTAGCCCTGCTCGTGGGGAAGGGACTGAGAGAAAGCAGCCGTACAGCTGTTTGCATGGCTGTACCGTCTATATTTGTTCAGTGCAGTGCAACGGTGCCAGCATTTCCAAAATGTAAGCATAACCACCGAGACTTTATTCCAGTTTCATGTTTTCTAAAATTAATTAAAAACGCTCGATTGTGTATGAACTGCATTTACAAATCAAATTAGCTAGCTAGTTTTCCTCTGAAAAATAGCTGTTTACAGCTGTAACCTGCTGACCTGGTTCTTACGCATTCAGAGATCCTGGCAGGTTTTTTTTTTCCCTGGGGAGGGGTGAGGTTGGTGACAGTTTTTAACAGCCTTTTTAAATTCTGTTGTGCCTGCAGAATCAAATATAGCAGAGAAAGAAAGAGAGCTGAGTTTAAGTTCTTCCTGCAGAATTATTTACTAAATCGCAATTAGAAATATATACCAAGAGCTGGGAGCATGGAGCTGTCACTGACAGCATGATTTGAAAGGAACGGATTTGCACAGGGTTATCGGTGATGGCCCAGACTGACTGACACTGCTTNNNNGCTTTTATCACACATGCTGATGGGTAAGTCTAGTCCAGTATAACGCTTACAGCCCTGGCTCAGTTTTCAGAGTTGGCTGTTAGACAAATGACTCTACTGGAAGTATTAAATGTGGAAATTTGCTATGCAATTTTTCAGAACTGCTTCTCGGGACTGGACTGGTATTTCCTTAAAAGTAAGAAGAATGGCTAAGAGATTTGCAAACTGGAAAAAGAGCTGCATTTGATGATGGAAGTGTTTACTGCTAACTGCT